>CAKLNU010000562.1:1800000-2007500 GCA_922788865.1 Poeciliopsis turneri | reverse complement strand
CACAAGGTTCATGTTTTTATGTTGTATCGTTTTAAAGATATGACTTTACGTCAGAGTGAAACTGTCCTGCTCTGATGTTTCTTTGTTGGCACAATGTATTCCCCCATTTTGACTTCTCATTGCTTAAGATTAAGAAATGAGAAACCGTTTGGTGTGTAATGCATGTATGAAGAGCAAGATTAAGTAAGTATGAGGAATATTTTAAATACGAGATAACGCACTCTAAAAGTTGAAGAATTCAACCTCTGGATTACATTATCAAAATATAAGCTCATGTCAAAGGTCATCCTTTGCCGTATGACGTAAGGCAAAGGTCATCCTGGACCAATGACCTTTGCCACATGTCTTTCCCCTCTCTCACAAGCTGCTTTCTTGTCTGACAGCGTCCAAATAAAAGCCACAAGAACCGACAAGATCTTTACAAAAATTAAAACCTGGAAAAATTGCACAAAAGTTAAATTTTGATTTTATAAAAAATGTTAACGCCTTATTTGATGGGGTGTGAATAAGACCGACATGATGTTGTCATAAATGTGACATAACATCTGTGATGAAGATGAAGGAGTCTTCATTCATGTTTACGACCATGGTGATGAAGTTTCATTTTAATGCAAAGTTTAATTAAAACTTGTATTAAACGTCCATTATTTACCTAAAGACACTTCATGACAACATTCATGAAAACTCCTTCATCTTCATGACAGTCATGTTTATGTCAGTTTTTTGCACGCCCGGTGATATAAAGTGTTGCCAAAAAAACATACCAGATATCAGATAAACTTAATCATTTGTAGCCTAATGCCTTGTGATCTGCTCAAGCTTTGGATGGTGTTTCTAGCTGAAAGCATGCGAAGGTAGTTTGCTGGGGAAAGAGAGCAGTTTTTGCAGAATTTTTTTTCATTTTTATGCATTTCAAAAATGAAAAAATGATCATCAAAAGCTTATTATCTCATAAATTAAAGAAGATATTAATACCTAAAGACATACCCATAAAGAGCAGAGCAGGAAAGCAGGAAAATTGCAGATGGTGATGAAGTTCAAAAAAAGTAAGGAAGTAAATTGAATAAATGGAGGATATCAACAGTGTGAATGCTACAACTGCAACACAAGAAGCATCGGGACCGTCAGCCCACCGGGAAAATGTCCGGTATGCCGGATGGCCGGCCTGCCTCTGGATGCCAATAATCAGTAGTTTTATATGTTTCAGAGCCGCTGTGGGAGCTGTTTGCTCCTCCCACCCTGCTCCAGCAGGCATATTGACTCGGTGAGAACCAACTTTTCAGCTCACGCATCATTGCTTGAACTCTACACAGACTCACCTCTTTGGTTGCACTCTTCCAGGGGAAGAAGGTGCAGTGTTTGCGGCCTCGCTCCAGGTATCGCACCCGGCTTACTTACGACCTGGACGATACTTACAGCAGAAGGGGCTGCAAGAGAGTTTGCCTGTATCCTGCCTGGGTCCAGAAGTGCTGCAAGAACCACTACAGCAGAGACTGTCAGGGTAAGGAAGACCCCAGTAATTTCACCAGGAACATATTTATCTTTTAAAATATTTGCATTTTAGTGTGTCCAGGTGGAGTTGAAAACCCGTGCAGTGGCCATGGAGACTGCAGCGACGGCATTTCAGGTTCAGGAACCTGCAAATGCCAACAAGGATTCATAGGAAAGGCCTGTGAACGTTGTCGATCTGGTTACTATGGTGAAAACTGCACAGGTACGCCAGAAACGAGCAAAACGCTCCAAACCAAAGATCTTCACCTCAATGTAAACACATGACACCTAATGAAGTCATTGGTTTCTATGGTAACTCCCACATCCTGTTAATGTGCTAACAGCAGCGCTAATTGCTTAGCACACTTAGCTTCCTCTAAATTAACTTTTGTTTTATGAACTTTCAGCTGAAGAAAGTTCAACATTTGTGTTACACTTTTGGTTATTGACTGTTAGGATTACTTCAGGTAATTAGTCGTTTATATTTATGCTCTTATTTTGAAGGCAGTGAAGCTTCCTCTCTTAAATAAATCATTTGATTTAAGATCTTGTAGAGAACAAGATCTAAACATAAATACGTTTAGCAGGATTTCAGAACATGGTTATTAAATTATTATGAGTCGTAGTTTTTAAGATCAGGTTCAGTCTACTGGGTTTCCTTTGAGAGGATTTTTTTTATCTACTTTGAGACACTAATTGAGCATACTGTTTTAAAAGTAGGATCAATTAAAGTGATCCTAATTGATTGAATGAAATGATCGGTTTTCTTTTGCGTTTTTATAGACATTTATTGTGAATTGGTGCTGTACAATTAAACTGAACGTTAATTTAAACGGCGTATGATATAACTGCAGATAAGAAAATCTGGATTATGTTTATCATAAATAAAAAAGTTCACATATAAAAGTTATTAATGTCACATTTTTCCATTTCAAATAAAACAGTTTCTGTTTGTTAAAGTAGTTTTCTGTTTATTTTGATGAAAAAAGTTTGTCATTTTGTTCCAGAATATTTTTGTGTAGCAACAAACCCAAAACAGAACCAGTGATGTTTATTTTGTTCCCAGAATGCATTGCTGTAGAACTAGAGACTGTATTTCTGTAGATCTACTGAATGCTTCCTGGCTGCAACCCTGTTTTCTTCCATCCTGCAGGTGTGTGTGTTGAATCAGTGTGTTCAGTGTGTGTGTGTTTCCCAGTGTTCTGCAGGTGTGTGTGCATGTATATGTGTGTGTGTGTGTGTGTGTGTGTGTGTGTGTGTGTGTGTGTGTTGGATCAGTGTAATCAGTGTGTGTGTTTTCCAGCCTGCAGTTGCGTCAATGGGCGCTGCCTGGACGGCTTGGCCGGCAGCGGTGGGTGTGTCTGCCCTCTGAACTGGGCAGGAGATCGCTGCCAGTATGCGCTCTCGGATCCTAAAGGTGAGCCGTCGTTCTCAGAAACAATCCAGACTCTGGATTCGTTACTTTCCAGATGTTTTCCTGGTTGTTTGTGTGGGAAACATCATCAAGCTACCCTGACGCTGCCTGACATCAGACTCATTTTGTCCAAAGTTTGGGAGAAAGTTTCCAGTGTCCATCTGCAGATTTAACCTGAATGAAAGTGGTGAAAAATTCCGTCTGAAGCTGTAATGTTTACTGTTGTTTCGTAACTGGTTACTGTGTGTAGGCCTGTCACAATAAGCAATAAATCAAGTATAATGAATTAAAACTCATTTATTTTCATTTGCATGGTCTGCTGTTTTCCTCTTGTGTCTCTTCCTTCCTAAAACTGGATGATAAAAGTCTCAGTCTGGTGATTTGGGCCTGAAGGATAATTTTGTTTACAAAGACTTCATAATTCATTTTATTTGTTGTTTTTGTGCTGTTAAACTGCCTTGCTACTGAAATGTTCTGCAGTCATTTAACTTGACAGGAGAAGAAGTGGGGACATCAGAAATTCAACAAGTCAGCTTTATTTAAAGGGGCGCTGTGATCTAAAATGCATGAATTAGCGTTAAGTCATAAATTAATGCATGTTTTTGTCTTGAGCGTGTCTGTATGAGTTGAAGAAGTTGAGCTGATGAGCGGCTGTTTGCAGGCGGGCCGTGTTCGCGGTGCCACGCCCGGGCCCGCTGCCTGTATGGAGACCGGTGTGAGTGTGAACCCGGGTTTGAGGGCAACGGGACGGACTGCAGTCCGGTTCAACGTGAGTAACATGTCTGGGTACCAGCCTGACACGGCTCAGGTTCTGATAAGTGACCTGCCTCGTGTGCAGGAACAGAACCTCTTTCCTCACAAGAGACATGAAAAAACTGAAGTCCTTTTAGTTTGTATCCAGTCTTAGTTCAGTGTTCTCTCCCTGGCTTCCTGTTTACTTCAGCTTGTTGATCAGCTTCCTCTTCTCACGCCGTCGCTAATCGGCCACCTGCTTCCTGTCCAGACATCTCAGGGATTACTGAGTCAGCCATGATGGCTGTAGGTAAATAACATGGCAGGTCGATGGTGTGTTTAAAAGACGCTCTACCGTTCATTAATTATATTGTAGGTCACGAAGAAGAAAAGGTTCCTCACCAGTTAGTGTGTGTGTGCTGTGATGGATGCAGGTTGAAAACCAACGGTAACCATGGCAACAGACAAAGCCAATACAGAGCGCCAATCTAATTTGAAACAAGCTGCACCCAGCCGTTCTTTAGCATCCGCAAATAATAAAGCAGACATCTGTTGGAGGGAAATGGTTGGTTCTGGTTCTGCTGGAGGTTTCCTCCAGTTCCTTTCCACTATCGCCGCATGCTTTAGTGACTGAATCGGCTGAGCACATTATTAAAGGGGCAGTGTTATGTAAAATCTAATTATAGCATTACTGCCTCATCAAAAACATACCTGGAGTGTTGCCTTGATTCTTTCATACATGTTTGAGAAATCCTCCAATCACTATGGCAACCATTCAGCTGTGAAAAACGCCTGGAGGGACCACAGCTCCACCTCTGAGCTGCGGTTTCTGAGTTACTGAGTTTCCACCCACAGAGCAGCCCTCCTCTACCAACCCCCCACTCAATCCTCCAGACTAGCCTGCAGCAATTAGCAAACACCTATTGAATCTGCGTACCACCTGAGCTCATTATGCGAGTTACTTCTTGGTGCTCATATAAATTAGTAGAGGAGCAATGTTATGACTTCCTAGAGGCGGAGCTTCAGAAAGAGCAAGTCTACTAGACTTTCTTGTTGTCCATCATTTTCTCAAAAAAATACTGTTTATAAATAATTACATTTTCAATTGTGTTTAATTTCCATTCGGTTTATTTAATATTCAACAAGCTGAGCAGAGAATCCACATGGTGCCATCTAGGGCTCGACAATAAGTCAATAACAATATACATCATGATACATACAAGAGCGATATAAACAGATAATACACCTAATAGAATAATCAATATGTAGAATATTCATTGAACTCTAAACCAGAACTAACAGCATTCTGGGAGACGTAGGCAGAAAATAGCCACTCAACCTCTCATGCTAGCTAAGCAAAGTTGATGGAATCAACTTACTCATTCATTCTTTGGTTACCTGGCAACAACCTGTTGAGTCGCTGACGCAACAGCAGTTTAAGGTTTCAGCATGGTGCTTCACACCTGTTTAAAAATAAAAAACAATGGCATGGAGAGAAAACAGGATAAAACTTAACTATGGGATCATTTGAGTCATGGCGTCCATACCTGGAGGGGAGGGAGAGAGGGAAGGAAGGAAGGAAGGAAGGAAGGAAGGAAGGAAGGAAGGAAGGAAGGAAGGAAGGAAGGAAGGAAGGAAGGAAGGAAGGAAGGAAGGAAGGGAGGGAAGGAGGGAGGGAGGGAGGGAGGGAGGGAGGGTGGGTGTCCCAGCAGAGAGCCAATCAGGTGACGGTTTCCTCCATGCTGCTGCAGCTCCTGACCTCTGCTCCGAATACAACGGCGGCTGTGACCTCAACGCAGACTGCAACCAGACGGGGCTCATTGTAAACTGCACCTGCCGCAGCGGTTACCAAGGAGACGGCTCCTCCTGCCAGCCAATCAACAGGTGAGCCGGCAGATTCCCGCCGTTAGCTCCCGCTGTGACGTTTCCTCCAGCTGCTGTTTCTGTCTCCAGATGTGTTGAGCAGCAGAATGGCGGCTGCAGTGACTTCGCTTCCTGCAAGTTCACCGGACCGGTGAGATTTCTTTGAGTCATTGGCAGAAAGCGGGTTAAACATTTTGCACATCATTTTTAATGAAAGAATCTGATCTGGTATCAGTCATTTGGCAGATCTATTCCTTCTATTTCTACAATTTGTGCTCTAAGAGACATCATCCTTTATTCTTCGTCTATTTTACGTTGTATTTACAGTTTCTAATTGCACTTTCTGAATTATTCAAAAGAAAGTTTTTTTTATTTTTGGGCCAAAATTGTCTTTTGTCAAAAAATAGCCGAGGTCATTAACTTAGGAAGATGACCAAGAAAGTCAACCTGCTTGTTTTTGTCAGTTTCAGTTTTATTATTTATTTTACATTGGCTGTGATTCTTCTAATTGCACTGACTGAACAAATTAAAGTTATTTTTACATGTTTGACCAGCTTGTGAAGCTAGTGGTTGATTTAATGTGCTGTTCTGGTGCAGATTTACAAAATAAATTACAATTAAGTACATTTATGTTTGTGTTTTTAAAAAAAAGAGAAGTCTGAAGTTAATTCAGCACAGTTTTTCTGTATCAGATCGATATCTGCCGATACTATCCATCCATCCATCCATTTTCCGTCACCCTTCTCCCTAACGGGGTCGGGAGTTGCTGGTTCCTCTCCAGCTGCGTTCCAGGCGAGAGGCGGGGTCACCCTGGACAGGTCGCCAGTCTGTCGCAGGGCAACACAAAGACAAACAGGACAAACAACCACGCACACACACACTCACACCTAGGGAGAATCTGGAAAGCCCAATCAACCTGACAGTCATGTTTTTGGACTGTGGGAGGAAGCCGGAGAACCCGGAGAGAACCCACGCATGCACAGGGAGAACATGCAAACTCCGTGCAGAAAGACCCCGGGCCGGGAATCGAACCCAGGACCTTCTTGCTGCAAGGCAACAGCGCTACCCACTGCGCCACTGTGCAGCCCTCTGCCGATACTAAACCTCATATATTGGTATCGAGACTGAAATAAGTGGATCGGTGCATCTCTGGTCTAAAAACGGGTCCTGCGCTCGTGGACAAGATGTCAGTTTGCTAAATAAGGGTCAGATCTCGACTGCATTGTGATTTCATCCCTCAGAACGAGCGCGAGTGCGAGTGCCTGCCAGGGTATGTGGGTAATGGAGTCCAGTGCCTGGAGAAGGTGAAGCCCCCTGTTGACCGCTGCCTGGAGGAGAACGGAGGCTGCGATCCGGTGGCCACTTGCAAGGACCTCCATTACCATGGTAACGCATCAGTTTCCTGTCTTTGGTTTGTGTTTGATGGTTCCCAGCCGGCGAACAATGTTTCCTTACAGCTGCAGTGTCGAAACACTAAACTGCTGACGTTGCCATGGCGATAAATAAGTAGTACTCATGATAAGAAAGTCGCTTCACATTTCGGCAAAAGCTGTTACCATGGTGACGCTGCTGTAATATTTTTTTGTACAAGTTTCCATAGCAACTTAAAAGTTGTGAGCCACCAGCAGCGGTAGTAAAGCAGTAACCATCAATGTCGCCATGGTAACCACTGTATCCACAGCGACTGGCCTTCACAGCATCCCTGTAACCATAGTGACAGTAGATTGATTGCTGAGCTTGTGAAGCCTGGAGGTTGTTGGAGGCCGTTTTCCATCTGCGGCCTCCAGTTTATTTGCTCTCAGGGTGAATTTAACCTTCGGTTGTTCCTCAGCCAACACAGCCGGAGTCTTCCACCTGCGCTCCCCAGAGGGGAAGTACAAGATGAACTTCAGCCAGGCGGACGCCGCCTGCCAGGCTGAGGAAGCCACGCTGGCCACGTTTCAGCAGCTGGGGGACGCTCAGCAGGTAAACAAACCCAAACCGAAAGCTTCTGACTTCCTACTGGGACCGGGAGTTTCTCCAGAGTTCATGGAGGAAAGTGGCGTAACGTTCGGCAGCCTAACTGTTCCTGTCGGGTCTCTGCAGCTCGGGCTGCATCTGTGTGTCGCCGGCTGGATAGCAGGAGGCAGGGTGGGCTACCCGACCCGCTTCCCCTCGGATAAATGTGGTGACAACCACGTGGGCCTGGTGATGTACAGAGACCCGGTGGACCAGAGCAGCGATTATGACGCCTACTGCTACCGGCTCAGAGGTACTGCGGCAGACAAACTACCTGCAGATTCTGTTCAGAAATTAATTATGTTTCCATTAACCATATTACTGCACAAATTGGAATTACAAAAATGTATTTGCTTAATTGAAACAAATTTCAAAAAGACCTGTGGTAAAAAGTTTAAGTGCTGGGATGAGGTGGTTTTTTAGCTGAATTGAATCAGATCTATTTTGCAAAACTAGCAGTGAAAACTAGCAGTTCACTGATATCCTTAATTTTGGGAGACCAGTGAGGCTGATCTTATCCCCTGCTCTTATCTACGTCACCAAAGGTCTAAAAATCAGCCGCTGTCCGTTTCTGCTCTCCAGGGTTTGACTGACGGCCCATCAGGTCACATCTGCAAGTTTTCAGTTACCAAAAGTCGCCTCACTGCTGCCAACTCATTGACCTTCTTGCTATATTTAGCAACATTTCAGACAAAAACAGTTAGAATCAGGAGGTCAGATTTTTTTAAAGATTGGTAATCTGAGATCGGCCAGTAAACTGCAATCGCTGCAGTTTGACTCTCATCACACAAGTCATGTGATCAGCTGCTGGATGTTACTACTGGCGAAAGCCACAAACAAGACAACAGGAAGTGGCCTTCTTTGTGCTTTGTTTTTGTTTTTATTAGACATTGTGCAACTGGTTGACCAGAGCTCTCACAGCATCCCACAGTTCATAAAACGTCATTCGAACGTGTTGAATCCATCGCTGTAATGTAAAATTGCAGACTTTCCCCAAAACGCTGCATGCATAGCCGCTTCCAAGTAGGCGGAGCTTGTTGCTCCAAAGCCGACCTCTCCTCTGATTGGCTGATAGATAATGAGCGCCATGTCTGGGTTATGAATATTATTTCATAACTGTGTACATCATAATTTTCAATGACTTGAACAAACTTATTCACGTGAATTTAATTGCATTTCTTATTTATTGAAAACACCTGAAATGTGAAATTGTGGGGGGGGTTTTATATCAGCAGAATATAGTCAAAGTTTTATGAGCATATGAGCAAACGCAGCTGCTGTCCTGGTTTCCAGCTGTGAAGTGCAGCTCCTGATGGCGGCGTTTGTGTCTCCGTGCAGAGGTGTCCTGCTCGTGTCCTGACGACTTCGTTGGAGACGGGGACTTCTGCAACGGGGTCCTGACCAGCGTCCTGGCAGCAACCAGCAACTTCTCCATCTTCTACCAGGTGAGTCTGCATGGAACATTAAGATCCACGAAACTCTGTCCAGTCTGACTCAGCCTGACCGGTTCTGAGGGAGAAAATTACAAGATTTTAATCTGACAGCAGAGTGATTAAAACATATTTTTTTTGTTTTAATAAGTTTAAAATCCTGATTAAAACAGAAGCTTGTGAAGGATTCTTATGAATTACACAATCAAACTTTTATAGACATGTTGCATGTTACTGTCCACGTCTGGAAATTTCTCACATGCGCACAACGGCGGAGGGCACAAAGACAATTTTTTTTTCTGTTTTCAGGCTTAATGTTGTATTTTGCGATTATTAATAAATGATCGTCTGACCACAGCAGTGATTGATTAGCTCATTAAAAGTTCTGCTCTACTGACGATCTGTCAGAGTTGGTGAGTGGGTCACCTTTTTTTTTACTGACCTGACACACACAGAATTCCACAGCATCACATCTACATGTTGTCATAGTCAAGCTAGCATAACTAACCTACTTTTCCTAACTTTTTTCTTAATTACATCTTTTTCCTGACCTTGTTATCAGTTTTTTGCAATGTTTAGCAGCAAAGCACAGCATCCCTTTTTCTTGGCGTACCTTTAATATTAAGTGCGTTATGTCAACAACTTGACAGCTGAAAAGAGCGTGACGTCACGTTGCAACATGTCAGTCGCATTACTGTAATTTGGGTTTTTATCAGAGGAATAAATGGGGGTTAATTTTTCTGAGTCATATTTCCACATTTATTTAGAAATTTTAGTTTTTTACTAAATATTGAATTATTTATCCAATATTAAAATAGGTTTAGCTTACAAGCTAAATATTTACAGACTACTAAGTATTTAGATCAAAAGCTAAACATTTAGTTAGCGAGCTAAATACTTGGTAACTGCCTGCAGAGCTTGAGGTCTTAGTTTGTGGAGGCAGAAAGTTTGTGTGAGCGGTTTCTGAGTAAACGGTTTTCTCGTAGCTGCTGTTGGACTACGGCGGCTCGTCCCCTGAGGGCCGACAGCTCCTCGAAGTTTTGGCTCACAGGAAGTCTGACATCACGCTGTTTGTTCCCCATAACTCTGGATTCACTCAGAATCAGGTGAGCTGCAACACCTGCTCTTATGGCATCTTCTAAATTAATGTTCAACCTTTATTTGGTGAATAGATTCTAAGCAATCACTAAGAGATAGCTTAGCAACAAATTCACTCCTTTGTGATCAAAACAAGCCAAACCAGTCATGGTTCCCAGTCTGGTTTTCCCAGGTAAAGGTGTTGAATGAAATTAACTTCCTCCGGCATTTTGTTTCTCTGCTCCTCAACTCTGAAACAAAACACCCTGAAAACCTTAAAAACTTTCAATTAGGACTGAAAACTTCATTTTAAAAGAAATTATTTTCTCTTTTTCACTGTTTCAGACATTTTTTTCTCATACCTGTATGTTTTTAGCACATTTTTCTTTATTGTCCTGTAAAGACTATTGCGGGAACGTGACAGAAGCTCAACCCAAAGTACCGGACCAGGTCGCGTGGTTAACCTAGGCTTTTCTCTGTGGCCTGTTGGACCCGTTCAGAACCAGCATGTTCAATGAGACTGAGTCGCTTTTTGTTCTGTTTGGTGTTTTTAGACTCTTTCTGGGAGAGATCTAGAATATCACACCTCAGCCAATCACAGCAGACGACCATATAAGGATCTGAAGCATAAGGAACACATCGCATCATGGCTCGGGTTCAATCTGACCGTTACCTACGGCAACAACGAGGTGAGGATGCACAGCTGCAACCGACGCACAAAACGAACGCAAACCCGATCAGAATGACTTTATTCCTGATTGATGAGAAACATTTCACTCACAGGAAGCAGATCTTCACCTGAATATTTGTGACCAATCAGCAGAGAGAAGCCAAAGGAACAATAATCTGAATTCAACCAATCAGAGGGCAGGAACTCAGGAAGTGAAACTGCAGCTAATGAGGAAGAACAGGGAGGAAAGGGAGTGAAGGTTGAGCTGCTGGTCAGAGGCCCAGCAAACCAGCAGAGGTCAGAGGCCCTGGAGTCGATGGGGAAGCAGATCTGGACCCCGGCTGGAGAAAACCTGAGATTTGTTCAGGCTCTCCAGCCAGACTGGAGTCAGAAACAGATTCAGGTTCAGCTTATTACAACAGGAAGTGGTGGAGAGTAAAACCGTTAGAAAACGGGTTTTAAAATCTGAGAGCTGCTTCATGATGGGAAGAAGAGTTTGACCTTTGGCAGGGTTTTCCTTTAAAGGGCCAGCATCGTGTAAAATTTCCATTTTTTAGCTTTAGATCATGTTAGAATGTTTTTGCCTCATCAAAAACAAACCTAAAGTGTCACTTTGATTCTTTCATGCTCGTTTGAGAAATCCTTTGATCTCCATGGGATGTAGCCCCCCTTCTGGATGTTCAATTACAAAATATATACACATATAGTATTTTTGAAACAACTGATGGTGACATAGCTACTTGATTATGTTATTAAATGGCACTACTTGCCTGAAAACATAGTTCCATTCAATGTCTGATATAACAGAGAAACCTGCAGTTTCTATCGATCCAGGTCGGATCCGGGTTCAGACAGAAACTCCGCTGCTTTTTCCAGCTCTAATTATGTTGCATCATGGCTGCAGATCAGGGGCCTCACGCATAAAAGAGTGAGCACTTTTCACACTAAAACTTGGCGTATGGAAAAATTTAGAAAAACGCGGCACGCAAAAAAATCGGATGCATAAACCCGTGCACACTCACGCGGCTACGCACCTTTCCTTTATCAATCCTAATTTGCTCATGGCAATCAGAGCAGCTGCTGGTTGCCCTGTCGCCACCATAAATACATGTTAATGTAAATTAGTATAAATACCCGGAAGTCTGCCACCATGTGAAGCAGTAACCATGGCAACGTCCTTGTTCAAAGCATTTATAATAATAATAATAATAATACTTTGAGGACACATAATGTCACCTCACGAAAATAAAAATACATTTTAAAGAAAAAAAAAATCCAAATTAATAAAAATAAAAATAAAGAGATCCTGCAAATGCCTGTTTGAACTGCAGCGCATTCAGCCGGGAGTTAAAGACAGGCAACATGTCAGAGAGTCACTGAGTGGGAATCTGGACGTTTATTCTAAATATTAGAACGTTTCATGTCCATAAGGTGCATTCACAAAGCGGGCGACTCGACTGAAGGATGACTGCAGCTGGACCGGTACCAGCACCGCATGGCTCGTTCGGACAGAGCTCATAAACCACCATCAACATTTCCCAGCAGATCAATATGATCTCTGATCAATGTGATCTCTGATCAATGTGATCTCTGATCAAACGCTCCCTCTGAATCCTTCCATTGGCGATGTTCTCCAGCAGAGCCAAGGTGATCCACATTGACCCGGCTCACCTTTGCGCAGCTACTTATATACGTGTGATTGCATGCACACCTTGATCACCTTAAAATAATCAAACCTGTTGATAATCAGCAGGTTTGAGTTAATCTGCTGATCCAACCTGTTTTCTTCTTTTAGTGAGAATGAAATTACCCCATAGATGCATTTCATGCGCTGCGGCGCACGGACCAATGCGTTACAACTTTATGATACAAAAACTGAGAAAAAGTACTATTTACATTCGAGCGAGGTTTTCACATACTTATATTTTTATCTTCTTTATTTTATGTGCGTGTTAGCTTATTGTCTGAGGATAAATGCGGTTCAGTTTTATTATTTACATTTGAACAATAAAATATTAAAATTATGAAAAAAAATCAGGTTTGATGTCTAAATAACACCAAATGACATCAGATTTCAGTGAATTTCGGTGAGTTTTGACGGTTTGTAGTTTGATATTGTCCACAGAAAAAGCCTGCGTGGAAATGTGCCGCACATTTTCACGCCAGCGAAAAGTGGACGTATATTTACGCAAACTTTGACGCAAAGTTCATTTTTTACATGCCGACTTGTGCGTAAAATATGCCACCGCACATTTTTTGTGCCCACGCCTGTCATTAACCAGAACCACTAGATCCATGATAATTCCTCATCGTCCTTATGGGCCGTGTGAAACATGATGAAATGAGGATCAAACAAACAGACAAACTGATGAAATGGAAAACTTAAAATAACTTCCTTCCTCTTTATTTTCTGGCTCCTCTTCCTTCCTCCCCCCTGGCTCCCCTCTTCATCCTCCTCCTCCTCTGGTTCCCAGAGCTCTAAGCTGGTGGACCGGCGGCTGCTGCTGCTGTGGGACGTTCCGGCTGTCAACGGGCTCATCCACGTCCTGGAGGCGCCGCTGACGGCCCCCGCCCCCCTGGTGAGTCATGCCCCTCTCCCTTCAGCTGAGGCTCTGGAGGCCCGCGTTGACCCTTGACCCTGGTGCACATTTATATTCAGCTGACCATCTGGTGCAGGTCCAGAAGGGGGTTCTGTTGGTCGGTTCTGATCCCACATCTGCTCCGTCACCAGAATAATTTCCTGAACCGACCAAATGAAATCTCAGTGAAGAAAGTTATCAACTGTTGGTTAAAACCGGAGACGGACTTCAACCTCCAGAAAAAAAATAAACATCTGGCCACCAGGGGCAGCGCAGCGGCACCGCCTCTCCTGATTGGCTGGTGGTTCATTGTTGCCGGGCGGTTTTATGGCAGAGCGCAGATGGCTGAACTATAGGAACAGGAAACAGGAAGTGAGGGTCTGAGAATCAGAAGATCTGTAATCATCAATTCATCTGAGGTTGACTGGTGTTAAAATAACGGGTCCAGTGTGGTCCAAATCTCCTGGTTCTGACTGGACCAGAACCAGGAACATCAGTTCTAACATTCCGGGTCATTTCTGTTTCCTCCAGGTGATCCACAACGGCTCCATAGGCCACGCCCACGTCACCGGCAGGGTGGCGGCCATCTTGGTTACATTGCTGGCGTGTGCGTTGGCGGCTCTGGGGTTCTACCTGTTCAGAAACAAGATGGACGCCTTCAACTTCCACTACTTCAAGGTAACACCTGTGGGGAACTTCTGACCCGTCTGGGTCCAAGCTTCCTTAGCCAGCCTCCCAGTGGCTCTGCAGGGTTCTGGATCATCTGAACGGTTCTGGATATTCTGGATCAATTGGACCGGTTCAACCAGTTGACTAATCTTTAGATGGACTCTGAACCCATTTCTCTGACCTGGTGGTTTTAATCTGACGGATTTTTACCCATCGCTTCCGACCTTGCTGTTCCGACCCGGTGGTTCCAACCCGTCAGTTCGGACCCATCGATTCCGACCTTGCTGTTCTGACCTGGTAGTTACGACTCGGCTGTTCTGACCCAGTTTCTCTGTGACAGAACGAGGATGAGGACTCTCCGACCCAGCCCACGCTGTTCTCCATCCCCAACCCACTTTACAACGGCTCCAGGGCCGTCGCCGAACCGTTCCAGGTGAGTCAGTCTGCCCGGTTCTGGATGGACTGGACCAGGCCACATGTGGATTACATTTTTTTATATGGCGGTTTTGGACCAGAACCATACCAGTTTGGGTCGCAGCTGAACCTTTCTTTCTTTCTCACAGGAGATGAGTGCAGCAGCAGAACTAGCAGAACCAGCAGAACTGCCAAACCTTCTGGACTTGGACCAGTAAAACCAGTTAAAGCAGTTCTGGAAGCGGCCCATTCACTTTGTTTTCCAGATGTTTGCATTAGTTTGGTTTTTCACCCGACAACAAGCGACTCCAGCAGTTACAGAAAGCTGATTGATCCAGATTTATCATCATTATAAATAATCTGATTCTGATTAACAGGAGCTTAAAATCAATACTTTCTCTAAATCTGCAACCAGAACCCTCCGGTTTTCTGGTTCTGCTCATCTCTCAGATCAGTTCTTTTGGACCCAGACAGAAAATAAAGTTGTTTAACAACAGGTGACTTCCTGGTGCTGTGCGGCTGACTCTTCAGATTAAAGGTTGATTCTCTGAAACTTGGTCAGGATTTAATTTTTAATTATTTGTTCTCTTGATTGGAAGGCAGAAGGTAGAATCCAGGCTGGGTCCAGTCTGGTTCCGTTCACTCCCATTATTGCCGTGTCACTGATGGACCGAAATCCTGGCAATTTAAATATCTTTCCCAAAACCAATATAATCCAAGCTTCTACCTTCAAACTACAGTTTTATGTGTGATGACAGCCTAACATCACCATAGCACCTCTGTTACCTTTCACAATGTGCGGCAATAAAAACACTCAGCACCACAAAACTAGTCTGGTTGTGTTGCTGATGACATAACGGATACGAGGAAATGTTTTGTCTGTCGTTTGAAGAATCTAAAGCTCGGTTGGATTTGCTTATGCTTAGCAAGAGACCCTGATGAGCGGAGTGGCGTAATCTGGCGTTGGGTGGTGCTGGGTGGGTGTGGTGGTGTAAAGCAGCGTGGGGTGGTGCAGTGTATCAAAGCGTAGCCTGGTGTGGCGTAGCATAGCTTTGGGGCGCCAGCCAAGTTGATGACCTCATTCTGACTGGCGCAGAGCTGATTGGGCCTAGGGTCGTCACACAGAGGAAACACACTCTAAAACTCTGCAAGCAGAAATAACGTCTTGGTGAAGATAAAATTCCAGCAGATGATTTCTCAAGCAGGAGACGACCATTTTAGGAATAAATCCTTCGTTTGGCTGCTTCTCCCCCAACAGATTAAAATTGCTTCAGCGCTTTTGCATGAAGCTACTGAATAATTAGAGATGTAATCACCTGCAGCTGCGCTCTAATCTCTACTGCAAACACAAAATGCTCCAAAGCTGAAGGAAGATTATCTTTTAAGAAAAAAATATTTTGGTTTGCGTTGATTTAGATGCAGATAATCTGCTGCATACGGATTTAATCTGTTAAACACGATCAGCACAATCAAAGCTCCGAGAGCCTGAAGTCTCCTCCAGCAGCAGATCCAGCTCACATGCAGATGATTTCAGCCGAATCATCAAAATGTTCTGCTGTGGAGGAGCAGAGACGGGTTACCACCAGCGCAGAGCTTGTTGCAGGAGCAACAGACAGAAAAGATCCTGTAGCAGCGCCTCCTCCTGATTGGTTGGTAATCAGTTGGGTTCAAAATGGGTCTACGATCAGCCGAAGCGTGGACGTTTTCGTTTAGTTTTATTTCATTATGACTTTGTTTGTATAATTCAATCTTAGTTCATTTTTACAGTGAGTTAGTTTAAATAATTTATCAGTTAAATATTTTGGTTTTACTTTGACCTTTCTTAATTTCAGGACCAACCCCACCCACCCATCCACCCAAAAATACAGTGTTATGCTTATGTTTACGTCAATGAATTGAACAATAACTTATTGGCGTTTTCTCCCAATTTTTGTCGTCGCCATTTCGGCGTTTCCGTATGAAGCTTGAGCACGTCATACTCAAGCGCCGCCAAGAGTGTCAAGGTCCGAAATTTACCGACAGCTGCAATTTCACATCAGTCCGAAAGGCTAATAAAAATATTCATGAACACAAAACAGACGGTGTGATTGGGCAATAAATCCACAATATCCATCATGAGAGGTACGTAATCAATATTAATTAAAAACAACTGATAGAATATTAAAATTTTCACTGAAATCAAAGCCAGAACCGCACAGCACTCTGGGAGATGTAGGCAGAGGAAAGGCTTTAGTGGCTGAACGTTTCACGGCTGGTGACTGTAACTAACTCACTCGGTTTGGTTACCTAGCAACTAACTCACTCGCTCTTTGGTTACCTAGCAACTAACTCACGCGCTCTTTGGTTACCAAGCAACAACACCAAAGCAGCAGTTTAAGGTATTGCCTCATCACTTATTAAAAATAACTAAAAAACAACTGGCTAAAAGACTCACCTGTGTAATTCCATCGTCATTGGAAAAGATTCAAATTTAGCAAAGAACTTACTAAGAAAAACAGACTGGACAGACAGACTGACATTTCCGGGTGTGCAAAGCCTCACTAAATATTAACGGAAAAAAAACTGGAGCAAACGCAAAGTGTCTCATGGATGGACGAGACTTTATCGCGTCCAGAGTTCAGCCATCCTCCATTTGGGAAGTCAGTAATCAAACTGGGGATCCCTACTGAGGTCATCATTCCATATTCAATATAAAAGATAAAGACTGTTTTCAAGCCATTTTTATTGAACAAAAATGTTTTCAAAGATCATGTAGGAAATACATTATAATACAAATGTTGCACAAACAAGACTAACAGAAACAGTCTAGAAAAGGGGGTGAACATGACTGCATACAGACTGCGGAGGGGCTGGAATTTAGGGCAACACGAACTTCACCAGAACCGAGAAGGACGTCTGAAAAGGCAATCATCCAACACTGATGCAGTCTCGGTTAAAACAGGGAACCGCCGCCTTAATTGAAAGGACCTTCATGTTTTTCCAAAGTGGACCTTTGCATCCAATCACCATCCAGTTTCATTAAGTCAATTACTGATTGCTGGTTGCTTCACTTCAAATGTTACAAACTAGTTTTATGCACCTGCTGTTTTCTGAACCTTTCAAAGCCATTTAATAATTTAAAACAAACAGAAAAAGCAACTGAGAAGATTTTAGGTTTCAGCTTTTTCTCTAAGCTACTTTTATTCTAAGCACTGAGGGAAAAAAAATATTTTTGTCTTGTGAATTGTGGTTTAATAGCAGAAAATACACACGGATGTCACAGATGACATGACAATAGTTTCAGCTGGTTCCTCACAGTAAAAGCACAGACGGCAGCTTGTCGTGCTCATCCCAACCTGTAGGGGGCAGCAGCGCCGAGAAGTCACTGCTCTTAAATGCACCAATCTGAAGTAGAAATGAAAGCAACATTGACATTCTTGGAGGAGCACCAACGATCCCACCAACAATTAGCACCTGTTGATTGAACCAGTTTAACCAAGAAAAATGATCCAAACACTGTTTCCAGAACCAGAACACGACTTGGATTTAAAATTAACTAATAATTAATCTGGATTATTTAAAGGGCCAGAAACCAGCATCATAGAGCGAAGAGGTTTCAAGTTAAATTACTGTGAACAAATGTTTTTATCAAAACTTGGAGAATTTTCTGAATCTTAATCTGAAACAGATAAACCAATAATCACAAAAAGGTTTATATTACAGGAGACCTGTTGAAATCTCAGATGAAAACAAACATCTGTGTGTTTTGTTTTGATTTATTTTTTTTACGTTCCCTAACTAAGAGACATCAAATATTCCCTGCAGTAACATAGAAGAACTCATTTCTCAGTCTGTTGATGCACCAACCAAAGGAACACTTTGTGAATAACTTATTATCTAATTTATGTTTCTGTGGGCCCAAACTTTTCCTGTTCATCGTCCCAGAGACACAAAAAAGCAAATTAGAAAAACTAAATATTTCCCCCTTTCAGTCAAAATTGATTAAATTAAAAAAAGATACTTTTGTCCCAACATTAGCTCCATTTTCCTTCCTTCAGGGAAACAAGCAGAGCGGCAGAAACAAGTAAAAAATACTTACATTTCTAACAAAATGCATTTTAATTTGCTTAAATATTTTCACAACAGCTGTCTGAACTCGACACCTTCTGAAAGGAGAAGAAATTGACCTTTGACCTTCATCTACGGCAGAGCGGCTGGATGACTGTTAGGTTTAGCGTAGCGTCGACTGAACAGTGAACATGTACCAGCATAGAGATGACAGACGGCGCTTCGGTCCGGATCCGCAACACGACCCGGCAGAACCGCAGGTACGACGTCCGCTACGACCACGGACCGGACCGGATCGGTCCAGTGGAGGTCGACGGATGGGAAACACTAAGATCTGCTAACGGACAAAGTGGGTTTGGGTCGGGGCTTTCACTGGTTCTGGAACCGGAAGTCCCTCAGAACGTGGTTGAGCGGTTGGATCTGGATCACCGGAGAAAGGTTGACCTGCAGGATCTTCTGCGCTTTCCTGCAGGCCTCCGCCACAGACCGCGAATCGTCCACTTTTATCACTTTGCGTCCTAAATTTTTCTTGTCCTTCCAACCATTTCTCTGCCGCGTGGCGCCTGTCATTCCCTCGGACCCGGGAACATCCTGGTGGAGGCCGTTGCCCCTCCAGCCGTTGCTGGTCAGGTCTGTGTGCGTCTGAGAGACCGGCCGACCGTTGGCGTAGAAGAATGGTGCGAAGTCCCCGATGAGGGCGCCGTCCAGCCGGATCGGACAGGACAGGCTCTTCTGGCTGAACAAGGCCACGGCTTTGGTGGGCGCCCCGCCACCGTTCTGAGAAGGCTGAGACGGTATTCCTGATAGCGGTGGAGGGAGCTGCGGCGAGGGGAAGGAGACGGGCTGCGTCTCAGACTCCCAGACAGTTTGGATCTGGAGTCTAGCCGTGTGGAAGCCGGACAGGCCTTCGATGCTGGTCAGTCTGAGGCACGGCTGCACGTCCTCCTCTAACATTTCTACAGTCTGAATTGGTGTCCTGCTGCTGACGACGGTGTGTCGGTCCACCAGAACCTCCGGAGGCCGAATCCCTTGGATCCTCGGGCTGCTCCTCTCGGTGGTGCTCCAGGACGGATGAACCTCCCGCTTCTTGACCTGAGGCTTCCTCTTCCTCTTCTTGGTGGCGGGTCTCACATTCTTGCTGACCAACTTTAGCATTTCCTCGGTCATGGGTAGGCTGGTGCAGGACCGGTAGCAGTACACGTCCTTGCTGCGCAGAATGGTGGGCCTGTGGCCTTCCTCGCTGAGCTCCTGCAGGAAGGTCACCAGCTCCTCCGTGCAGGAAAGGTCTCGAGACATCGGGCTCAGGATCTTCAGAGCGTCCAGCAGGACGTTTTGTCCTGCTGAGGAGATGCGGGACCAGGAGTGAACCGCCCTCCGCTCCTCATTGGCAAACGCCAATGGCCGATGGACCAGGGGACCTTGAGGTGAAGCAGCCATGTTTGTGAACCTACAAAGGAAAAAACCGAGTGAAGCATTAGCAAGGTTACCGGTTTAAAACAGAACCATAAATTGGACTCCAGAGTGGGATTTTTGAAAATATTTGACCCGACAGGTTTTACATGAATATGAAAAAAATCCTTGAATTTTTGACAAATGTGTGTAGAATGAAACAGGCCAAAGCAGCATTCAATTATATCCCCACTGATAATAAAAATCTTTGCTGTTAATCAGAGATCAGTTCATTGAAGAAAAGGAAAATGGCTTTTGAGAACATTTAGTTTAATTTTCCAAACCAAATACTGACACAGTTGAGTTAAAAACAGCTGCAGCGTTTCTACCTGCTACAAACAAGACCATCTTCTGCATAAGCCCTGATGTACATCCTGCATCAGGGCAGAATATACAGACACCAAAACCAAGTGAACCATGAACCGAGCCTTGGAGTACACCTTTATTCAATTTCTCACCACTTTTAAGAATTCATTATTCAAGATTCACAGGATGATTTGAGAACGCAGTTATTATCGTCACCAGGTTCACAAGCGGAAACTGTGCAGAAAAGCCGTTACACTGAGGATCAATAGTGGATACCTAGTTATAAAATCTTGTTAATATCAGCAGTTTTTAATGCATCGCATTAGAAACAGTTGATAGAAACCCCAAATTTTGAAACAACCTCCTCAATTTCACAAAATCTAAGTTGATGTGATTAAAAGCACTTCACACTTTGACAGCCGAGATGGAAACAGTAAGTAGCAAGTTTGCCAAATAAGTAGCAAACTTTTACCTCACACCTTCATTTCTTCATATACGGCTCTGGACAGCGCGTAACATCACCAATACCAGCTGACATGACAGAACAATTACAACTTGCCCGATAGCAACATGAACGCTCCATATGCTAGTTTGGAACCTCTACTGACCAAATTACGCTTTGCATAGCCTGATTGATTCGCTCCAAACCAGCAGATGGAAACTCAAATTTCCATGACAGTCCGATGAAACAGAATATAAACTGTTACAATTTTTAACTTATGTTAGTAGCTCACCCCAAACAGAGGGTGAATGACTGAATGTAGCATTAAGAGCTTTGGTGTCCTCTAGACTTGATACACAAGTAAAGGACATTTACCATTTAACAGGAGCTTCTTCTTCCACGCTTGTGTACCAGAAAACGGCCATAAAGACCTATGTTTCAGGTCTATATGGCCAGAGACAATGCCACTGAACAAACTCCTTGCAGCAACAGCAAAGCACGTTTTTTCTTCTCACCAGCAACTCAAGTCTTTAGTAGCCAGACAACTGCAGCAACAAGTAGTGCTCAAAGACACGGTCGGTCTGGAAGGATCAACCATGAGCTGGATGGTTCTCATCCTCTTAATGAGAACCAAAGACTGAACAGAGGGCCCATTATTGGACAGTAAGACACCAAGGTAGCTGTCAAATATAAAAGCCTCAAATCTTGCTGGGGTCAATGCAAACTTTTAAAAGCATGACTAACTTAGCCTTTACGGTTCGAGTTGAGACGCAGTGACACCTTCATTATTTTATGATTATAATCCGTATTAGAGTAAAATATTCCCACTGAGCTCCTGTAATCTATCGTCCCTGTGTCACACCGATGTGATTCCTGACTTTTCGGCTTCTTTGTCTCATGGATATCGTGTAGAAAACTCTAACACATTTCCTTGCAGTGATTAGCGAACGATGGTGTCTAGTAGGGATTGAGGGTTAGGGCACCAACTGGACGATATTTGGACTGGCTGACTCTGCGCTCTGCAATGACTTTTTGTCGGCTTGTTGCAATCACGTGACAAAACTGATTTTTCTAAGACGATGTTAAATAAGGAACTGATTTTGATGACAGAAGGTGTGGTGGTGCAGGGGCAAAGAACAACCCAACTATTGAGGACTCTGTCCTCGTGGTGGTGGTCGCAGGTTCAATTCCCGGCCTGGTGACATTTGCTGCATGTCTTCCGCCTCTCTCCTGTCGAAAGAATTTCAAATAAAGGCCACAAGACCCAAAAAAACGAAGAAGGTCACTGCTCTCCTGCCAAAGGGATAATATTCAGGAATTTTTTGTTCTTTTTACTTTGCATAACAGACTTCTGACTAAGTGGACTTTTGTCAGTGCTTGCTGTGAATGTAGCTAATAAAGCCTTTAAGTAGCTGTGATGCATTTTTCCTGCTTTCTATGTCCTTTAGATCAAGAAATATTAATTTCATTATGGGCGTGTTATTTTCGAGCGGATCTCTCTCACAGATTTCCATGTTAATAGGTCAAAGAAAAAAGACTGGGAGGAGTAGCAGTTCTCCATCAGATCAGGTATTTGGTTCCTGACAACCAAATACCTGGGCTGGCTGTGCTGTCCCTTAGGGATAGGGTGAGAAGCTCGGTCATCCGGGAGGGACTCAGAGTAGAGCCTCTGCTCCTCCACATCGAGAGGAGCCAGTTGAGGTAGCTCGGGCATCTGGTCAGGATTAGGCCTGTCACGATAACAAATTTTGCTGGGCGATAAATTGTCTCAAAAAATTATTGCGATAAGCGATAATATTGTTTGAAGACCTTTTTACATTGATTTAATGGAAATTACGTAATAATACATGCGATTTCCTGCCAAAGATAGATACACTTTACTTTCAAAAGAACACTTAACACTGGGACTGATACACAAAATAAATAAAACAACCAAAACCAAAAATAAAATAGATTCTTAGTCTCCATTAACAATAAATGTACTTGAATAAAAACTAAACAATATAAAGCCAAAGTGGAAATAAATACTGCATTCAACCAAAAGAGTGCAGATTATGAAGTCTGTATAGTATATTGCCCTTCAATAATAATTAGATTTAAATAGAGAAGACATCCTACTACCTGATGCAATAGTTCAAACTACAGGATTTTTTACCCCGAACGACAATCTTAGAACGTTCTTCGTTCTGAGATCGTCACTAGTGTTGTGTCTTACGGTAGATCGTTGTGCCGCTCCGATCTAAATCAAGGATTTATCCAGACTGGGAGCTGAACGCAGCCTGTTGAAAGTGACCGATAGACAATCAGAAAGCGTGGATTCTCCTCCTGCTTTCTGAGGGGAAACACGGAGGGAATCCCGAACAGCTGACACAGTGCAACCCAAAATCCAGCAGACATCGGAAACAACATGAATGTTTATTCAGCAGTTCGTGCAAAGAAAATATAAATAACTAGGGGAGGAGTTGGAGCGAAATTTCTACCAGAAAACCCGGTAACTTTTCAGCTGTTCTTCGTTAACGTGACCTAAATAGTTATAATGATTTTCATTCAGTCAGACTGACACTAGCCACATGCATTGCAGGTAGATTGTAGTAAGGAATTGATTAATGCCTGGTTTCAAAATTAGTGAACTAGACTTAATATTTGTGTCCATTGTTGGACACAACACAGTTTCGATCAAACTGTTATACCGAGGATTCTGTCGGCTAATGTGTCTCTCAGGTTTTGATAATGGGCCAACAATCCGCGACATAAGATCGTGCAGCGCGCGCTGGGCATCACACTAAGGAAGTAAGGAAGGGAGGGTTAGTGGAGAGCACCGGAGTTGAGCCGTTTTTCATTCAGTGTCATCAACAGTAAGAGAAAAAGGCAGGAAGAAACGATATAGCCGATAATTGAAATGAGGTCGATAGTTTTAATTTATCGTTCAATTAATTGACTTATCGTTTATCGCAACAGGCCTAGTCAGGATGCCTCCTGGACGCCTCCCTGGTGAGGTGTTTTGGGCACGTCCCACCGGGAGGAGGCCCCGGGGAAGACCCAGGACACGCTGGAGGGACTACGTCTCTCGGCTGGCTTGGGAACGCCTCGGGATTCCCCTGGAGGAGCTGGAGGAAGTGGCTGGGGAGAGGGAAGTCTGGGCCTCCCTTCTTAAGCTGCTACCCCCGCGACCCGACTCCGGATAAGCGGCAGAAGATGGATGGCTGGATGGCTGGATGGCTGGATGGCTGGATGGATGGACAACCGCAGACTCTCCAAATGCTTGACTGGGGTTCAGAATCTGCTAAGCAGCTTGATTTACTGGTTTGAAGAACCGGTTTCTTCTCCTCATCTATGATACATACTTAATCTGCAAGGTACTGTGGTTGCAGAACAAGGCCCAATCATAACCTTTCCACCACTATGTTTGACAGTTGGTACCAGCTATTTGCACTGGTAGTTCCTTTAGTTGATGTTGGTCCCTTTGGACAATTATCAGTGCTTCTGCCTGATAAACCCAAAGTAAACTTTTCTCCTTTTGGGGATTGTTGACAACTTTCTTAGACTCTTAAATTCTTACAAAGGTTGGTGATTTAATGATGCATTAAATCAGCAGCAACCGTTGGCTGCACCTTCCCATCAGAGTATAAGAACATAACAACACTGCACTTTGGTTTTGGTTGTGATATATTGACATATATTGTAACCAACAAGACAAACTCTGTCTATCAGTCTGGACAGAATAGAGTCACTTCTAAAGCTTTGGGACTCCAGAGAACCGTAGTAAGAACCATCATATTCTAGTGGAGGATCTACTCAGGAGAGGCTGACACACCAGAGTCAGAGAGGCAGGCAAACAGATTACCCATCATACCTCGCGCCTGCTGTAGCAGCCTAAAGGGGCAGTGCTATGATCTGGGGTTCCTGCAGTAGAACAAGTCTGGGTTCAGCAACAGTATGAGCTCAAAGAATGAGGTCAGCTGACTACCTGAATGACCAGGTTATTTCATCAATGGGGTTTTTTCTTCCCTGATATTCCAAGACAGCATTCATTTGGCTCAAATTGTGAGAAAGAGGTTCAGGGTGCATGAGACCATTTTCACACACTGATTGGCCACCACAAAGTCCAGATATTAACCTCTTTGAGAATCTTTGGGATGCACTGGACAAGGCTTTGCTCAGACTCATCTATCATCAATGCAAGATCTTGGTGAAAAAATAAGCAACACTGGATGGAAATAAATCTTGCAACATTGCAGAAGCTTATCAAAACAATGCCACAACGAATGCGTGCCGTAATCAACAAAATATTAGAATGTGTCACCTTTTTTTGGTGGCAACTTTTTTGGGGGGCCAGGCATTGTATTTAGCCTTATGCATGGTCTCTTGGGGTGTTTTAACACCTTAGCTGTATTATTCACCATAAACAGACTAAGGTTAATTTACAGATCACTTAATTTTGGCACAGGTGAAAGTTCATCCAAATTCTCAATCAACAGGACAAGGAAACACCAGTCCTCCTACAAACCGTTTTTCTTGGTTAACTTCCCAGTTAACTCTGGTTCAGACAGTGTGAAAGCAAACAGACAGTCTGTCAGTCTTTTTATCCTGTCTTGGTATGCCAGCCTGAGCAAACAAGATATCAATTTTTATGTCTGAAAAAAAGGTAACATATTGAGCTTGGGCAGATGAAATTACTGCTTTCATCAGGAGCTTGAGATGAGTTCATGGTAAGTGCTACAATGGTAATAATAATAAATATCACTTGCAATATCTATGCCTATTTCTTCTTTTCATCTCTTTCTCATCAGTGCATCCTAGACTCTGTGACCTTTAGCATTTTGGATGATGTCATTAATGTCCAATGTGAACATCTTTCACTTTTCACTAGGGGTGAGGGCTTGCGTGGATTGATGTCTGTCTGAGTTTTGGCTCCAGTTTCCATATTTATAAACTGATGTGCACCAAACTAAACATAAATATTTATTCAATGCCAATAAAATATTAATGCGAATATCTGCTGGGAGAAGCCTAATTCCTCCACAGCAACCCCGAGAAAAATAAAAACAATCAGCCCTGAGCCAAGCTTTGACCAAGTATTTTGCATTTGTGGTGTCTCAAGAACTATAAAAGACTTTTCTTAGACCCATGGTCCAAACTGCACAGGAAGATGGCCATTCTGGTCCAAATCTACCATCTTGTGTATTTTACACCATGTATCCGGGTAAACTGCTCCTAGAGCTTTGGACTCACAGATTTCAAAATTACCTGTTGTAGTCTTAAAGCATTGGGGATAAATAGTTATCAAAAACTTTTTTTCTGCATCAATGCATGTGAGCAAAAAATTACCTTTCACCACAAAAGACAAAAGTTTAATAATAACTTCCACACACAAGACTGGATCTGTACCAAAGATCCTGTGTGTAATTACAGATTAGCACTCAGTATATTCAAATAGTCATGATATCACTTTAGCTCTGTCCACTTACAATGGGAAGTGACGAGTTTCACTGCTTAATGTCTTTGTTTAACACTCCAGCACTAAGTTGCTGACAGAGCCTCAAGACTAGGTGACATAAATGTCAACATATGAACCAGACTAAGATTAAATGTGGTCAGTATAGTTATGTGACATGCAAATAAACCTGGCTGAGCTACTACAAAATATCAGTGTCAATACCGATTTTAGCTAAATAATAGTTAAAACCTATTATTTAGCTTTGACTTACATAAATACTGGTGTGTTTACTACTGGATGCACATCAGCCAGATAGCCTGGGGATTCGTTGGAGAGTGTTTGACGTAAGTGTAGACTGATATATAAAAAACTGTTTCTCAGCATCTTATGCATTCAAACAAAACATGTTTAACTGAAGTTCTACAGCGCTTAGTTTGATTCACTGAAACAAATAACCAGAGACGCAAATGAACAGGTTAGTATTGCAGTTAACGCTTTGTTGCAGAAGTGCGGTAGCCATCTTGGATTGTTGCCTCTGGGTGTTTTGACCTTCCACGTGATTCTTCCTATTTCCGAATCCTAAAACTCCACATTTGAAGGATTTATACAGCATTCCATAATTCTGCTGCAAACTACCACCCAGTGAAGTTGTTTATATTTGTAAAATGCTAATATGACTGTTAAGCAAATACAATATTAAAAACTGAGCTTTCTTACAAAAACCATGAAAATGTACAGCTTACAAGGCTAAAAGAACAAAGGAACCATCAGAGTTCACATAAAAACTACGAATAAACCAGCCATAGCCTTGAGTACTGAGCTATGCCGATATGTGCGCAAATTTAACGCGTTTAGTTGCTCTGGAGCGCCCCCTTTGGACGCGGATATATTTAAAAACGCCGCTTTTCTGCGCAGTTTACTGGAGCACATCTTAGCCTACAGTCCAACAGCCATGGAGCCACAAAAAGGAAGCTTCTTTACAACTTTCACTGGTTTATTTAGAGACGTCGCCATTTTTACCCGGTCCAGTAAACTGCCAGCAGAAAGCTACAGTAGCCAAACACTCTCCCAGCAAATCTTCCCTCCGTCTGAGGCAGTTTTTCAGGCTGCTCCAGACCTCCAGCCGGCCGGGGCCCTGCCCACGGCGGCGCCGGCCGTCGCGGAGCCGAGCTGGAGCCGTTAGAGAGACAAATGTGAGACGCAGATGGAGAGGAAGGGGCGTAATTACCTATTAACGGCGCTGTCTCGGCATCCTCCGGTCGCGGATGGGTCGACGCTCCACGGTAAAATGGCTGCTACAACACTGGTGCGGATGACAGACCAGAGGGAAGAGGCGGAGGCAGCCGGGGAGAGAGAGAAGGGAGGCGGGCTCAGTGGCCCCCCTGAGGGGTGGGGGTGGGGAACAGGCAACTGTTTTACTAAAAACATAAAAATGGGTGGGGGGGATTTTAATTTGAAAAATCTATCAAGTACAGAAAACAAGTTTTTTCAACAGAAACTCTTGTTAAAAAATATAAAATACAGATAAAGGGGGCGGGTCTTGACAACTGGGCGGGGCTTGGACTCTTGAATTTTGGTGCTTGTATTTTTTCATCAGCTACATCATCATTAACCCATGTTGCAATTATATATATCACATGGATTTGATTCAGTCAGACATCGGATCCTTGTAATTTGTTGTACCCAACTTAGCTATGTTCTGGTTGCAAATGGAGAATGGACACAAATGCCAAAACAAATTGCATTCGGGGTTTTTTAGGGTTCACTATTAGTTCTGCTAAATAGTCGCTTATAGGTGGATACCAAAGAGAGACACATATAGTGGAAAAATAATGTGAAGAGCAAATTCAAAGGGCTTTTGTATTTATCTTGAGAGGGTCAATGGCCTGATAACGTGTCAAAATTAGACTTTTAAGATTGGATCCTTTTGATAAACTAAATGTACCCCACAGATTTTACAGTTTTGTTGACAATATTGAAATTTTAGCATTTGTCACAAACTCTAAGTAGCTAACCTAGCTAACTTAGCTAAGATAGCTACTTAGCTAACCTAAGTTACCTAGCTAACTTAGCTAACTAAATTAGCTACCTAATTAGCTACCGAAGTAGCTAACGTAAGTTACTAAGTTAGTTACTTAATCTCTTTAGACACATTAATCTTTCTGGACGATGGTTCAGATTATAATGTTTATGTAAATGCCGAGCAGACTGGAAACTGCTCTAAAAGCAGGAAGTGGACTATAGAGCATGGCATTCTGGGTAAATACAATCAAAGTCTAGGGCTAAAGTGAAATTAAATCCTACAACTGCTAAAATCTGTCACCACTCCATTTTTGTGTACATTTTATGAACAAGGAAGTTGCGCTCAGTGTCTTCTTTGGAGGTTTTTGTCGTTTGCTTCAGTGTTTCTTGTTGCAGCGCCACCACAGGTTTGGGGGGGAACAAGTTTTTCTATAGGTTTAGTTTGTCACAGCACAGTGTAAAAGTAAACTACAGCAGCTGAAAATGTAGCAAATGTTGCAATGTGATTGAACCCAGTCTACTGGACTATCAGGTGTGAAAACAGCCAAAGTTTGACATCTTTCTGCTGGACACTCTGAACAACTTTGTTAGTATTGTATCGTGATGATATGTCCATTGATTGGGTAATGAATACTCAACAGAAAAAACATTTTCAAAAACTTTTATCGATTATTGCGAAACAATAACTGACTCTGGAGTTTTCTACCAAATTTTGTTAAATCGCCATTTTGTGAACTAGCAGAAGCTCTGCTAGGTGGACTATGGAGTGGCTAATAAAAATATTCATAAACATAAAAATAAATCATATCATATCTTTAATTTCAGTATATTTTAGTTACAGTGGCTTGCAAAGTATTCATACCCTGTGAACTTGTCCATATTTTGTCACATTACAACCACAAACATAAATATATATATTATTTGGGATTTAATGGGGCAAAGAAGTACGATACATTCAGCGTCGTTGTCAGAAGAGAACTGACAGGAATCTGTGGCAAAGGATGGAATATTAGTTGGTGGCAAAGTTGTATAAATAATTCAGATTACATTTAGACACACACTATTTAGGACTGCTGGGTAATATAGTTTGAAAAAAATGTTTCAGATGCGAACCAGCAGCTGGTAGACTTAATAATGATTCCAACCTTAGAGAAATGCATGACAGGAGTTCTACAGTTGGAGAAGACTACAACTTGGGTGGAGGTAAAAATAAGAGAGGATTTCCTGAAGAAGAATAAGTCAAAAGAGGAAGACAAAAGGTCAGAAAAGGAAGACAGCTGAGGCTTTGGTGAAGAGGAAACAGGTGGAGACAAAGAAGGTTCATGAGGAGGACACAATGAAGATGATGATAGTGCTTCTGATGAAAAGGACAGAAGATGATGAGGAGGATAACAACTCTGAGGTCAGCGAGAGATGAAGATGGCGTCTCTGGAGAGGATAATGATGGTGGTGATGAAGAAGCTCTGGAAAGAAGATCTCTCCTCAGAACGTTTGTCAATTCTTGGATGTTTGGTTTGTGCAGAGCCGGCCCAACCTGTGGCTGTTTCCTGTGGGCGGCAAACAATCTTATGAAACAGTCCGATGGGTCCCTGTCCATCCATCCATGTTCTGTTCACCCTTGTTCCTAGTGGTGGTGGTTTTGGGCGAGAGGCGGGGTCTGGACAGGTCGCCAGTCTGTTGCATAGGAGTAATTAATGTCATGATAATATTAGTTATTTCCATGATGACAGTGATTTGTGACAAACCCTCCTTACCTATATATTCCTACATCAGCAGTTTTAAAAACTGTTTTGTCATGTAAAAGTTTAAGAAAATTTGTTTTAATGACTACATGGAACCTGCAGAATGATTCAGAGAATCCTGCTGAGTCAACACAGTGATGCCAGTTAAATCAAAGAGACAGACATGTTTCACATGAAACTGATGATGACAGAGGTCAGTTTAACATCACCATGAGGCAATGCGAGTGTCTGCTTCCCTAAAACGGCTTGTAAAGAGCTATTTTTTTCTAATTGGTTTCCTATAACAACAAAAGCTTGAAAGATGACACCTCCATCAGATCTGATGTCTATTTTGCAAAGCTGGTCAAGATTTGCAGACGCCAATCCTCCTCCTCCTTCTTGCGACAACCTGTGTTCATTTTTCAACGTCATATTTTCACCGTGTTATTCTGACATTTAAAAACATTAAAAAAGTTCCAAACTGTATGTTTAATTCACAAGAAAAATATTTTGTTTACAAACTAAATGTTCAGCTCCAAACGAAATGTTTATTTTGCTAACTTAATATTTATTTTCCAAACCAAACATTTCCCTTTTCAAATTAAATATATAGCTTGCTAGCTAAATAGCTAAGGTGCAGTTAGCTTGCTAAGAGAATATTTAACCACATTATTAAATTTTTATTTTTCAAACTAAACATTTAATTTCCTAAATGAATATTTAGCTCATAACTGTTTAGATCCAAGCTAAATATTTAAATAATATGCAAATTAGCTTACTAATAAGTGGAAGTGGGATATAAAAAAAGCTGATTTTTGAGGACCTACATGCCACTGGCTACTAAATATTTAGGTTATATACTAAATATTTTGCTTGTGAATTAAATATTTAGTTTGGAAGGCTGACATATATAAATGTACAAATAGCATGGAGAAAATAAAACTTTTAAAAATTGACTCCTGAATTGTTTTGACTTTGACAAGCTAACAAACCAAAATATTGCTTTTAATTTTTACCTTGTAGCTTTAAAAACAGAACAGCAGATCCATAGATTACTACTATTATTATGTCCAGAGTAGCAACATTTAACCTTCCAGAGACGCTGGTATGTCAACTCTGCATAGCCACGACATGAAGGAGAGAAGCCATGTTAATCTGCTCTCTGTCAGGCGTAAAGAAGCAGGCTGTTTGGATACTGGAAGATTTGAAATAGGACATTCTTGACACAGCATAAACTTATTGATAGCTTTGTTTGCTGTTTTCTGAGGAGGGCTGAGGACAGCTGCTGCTCACCATGCAGGCCTTCGCTCCTCTGATGGAGCTCTGTTCTGTCTGCAGCAGAGCACCCCTCTGAGTCTGTCTGTTTCCCGACAACACAAGCTGGAGACGCTCCAGCTATCCATGCAGATCAATCAGGAGTTTGCATGCTAGCTAAACAGCTGGTAACCGTATAGAGCTGGAGTCTAAGATTTATTTTCTATTTGCATGATCAAGCATAACATTATGCTTAATAGTGTTTTGTTCCTCCTTTTTCTGCCAAAACATCCCTTATCTGCTATGAAATATAATAAACTATATAATAAATAAACAAATATGTTCTTTAATTTTATTTTGCTGTGAGTTTTGGTTTGTCCAAATCAGTTAACTTTCATAAATTTTAGTGTGGTTGCTAGTTTTTAAGGTAATGTCATTTTATTTAGATGGCACATTTTCAGCAATGAGGCAATTCAAAGTCCTTTAGACGAGTTCGAGGAAAACAACAAAACAAAATATTGAGTGTCTAAGATAATAAGTACTTGAGTAATTGATAAACTAGAAGGCGTTTCTCTGAACTAGCTAAATATTAATCTAAATGAGTACTCCAGAATTTCTAAAATTAATATTAAACTAGACAGACAGGGTAAGAAATGACACATCAGGAAAAATAAGCACATGTTGCAACATGCAAATAATAGACATGAGCCAGCAAAGACAGTAAAATCAGAGGGTATGTATTTGTAGCCATGATGTGTACACCATGTCCCAAATTATTATGCAAATTGGATTAAAGTGTCATAAAGATTAAATTTTTTGTTGTGCTATTAAATTTATAGATGGTATTGTATGTCAGGGCTCTTTGAATCACTATAAATAATTTCAGAGAGCTGGTTGATCAGTTTGTCTGTTCAGCTCAAGTAAAGAAAATCTACTTCAGAAGGATGTTCCACATTATTAAACAGGCCACAGGTTTCAAGCAATATGGGAAAGAGAAAGAATCTCTACTGAAGAAAATCATCAGATAGTGTAGTGCCGAATGACAAGGGATGAAAACATTAGATATTTAACGGAAACTGAAGCGTCATTATCATACTGTGAAGAGATTTGTGGCTGATTCAGAACAAAGATGGTTTGTACAGATGAGGAAGGTTTCTGTTAGACAAATCCATTGGATTAAGAGAGCAGCTTATAAACCAGCAAACAGTTATTTGAAGCTGCTGATGCCTCTGGAACCTCAAGGTGGAGGTTTTTTCTTAGGATTGCGATGCACAAACCTACCATTGGGCCCAACCAGCTCAAGACCAGAAACGGTCACATTGGGCCCAGCCGGACATGAAGAATCATTTTCAAACAGACTTGTTCACTGATGACTGCTGTGAAACCCTGGATGGTCCAGATGGACGCAGTAGTGAATTGGTGGTGGACGGCCACCACGTTCCAACAAAAACATTCTTTTTAAAAGTCCCATACTGCAGCTTCTTGCTCTGGATGATAACATTCTTGTTTATAACAGTGTTCTGGTCAGATTGGTTGCCAACCAACGCTCCTTTGTTTTACTGGGTTGACCTTCTCATGAACCAGGACGGCACCGGCTGTTGGGAAACATCCATTGCCTGCGCAACTTCTTGTCCACGTGATCCGTTCTTTTGTTATAGACGGAGAAACCGCAGGGTGATGGCAGCCATCTTGGAAAGCTATCGTTGCTGTTTCACACCTCCCCCACACACTTACAGGTTGATATTTCTTCCCGGAAAACTTAACAGCCTCTTTAATTTGGGATAAATATGACCAGAGTAAATAAATAAAAAAAAAAATCACACTTTTCAAGTGATGATTTAATTCATTAAGGATCAATAATTATTCCAACCAACTTGAGGAAATGATAATTACTCCCTGAACCCGCGTCTTGGTGCCGTCGAGGACAATAAAAAACTTGAACAGAAACCAGGAATAGTAATGAAATTAGCATCAAAAATAATGTTTAAATTTAAACTTATAGTTTATAAAAATAAATAAAAAAGACTGAAAAACCAAAAACAACAATTATAATGAAAAATTCATGGGATTACTTCTTTTTCCCATCCCAATTTACTGAGGCCCCCACAGCGCCACCTCGTGGCCCCCGCTTTGAAAAACAAAGATGTCCTTCATGTTCCTGGTCCAGAACCAGAGAGACTCGGCTTATGATCCACCCAGTGGTTCTGTAACACCCTCAGTTGTCGCCTTTATGAACCGGCCGGCAGAAGGTCCAGTGATGCTCCACCGTGTTCTCGTTGGCCCGTTCGCTCATGTGAAGAACCCGCGTGTTTCTGATGGTGAAGCCCTGCAACACAGAAGCCCGTCAGCCACAAGTTTGATCTACGGAGACTGAGGATGGCGGTTCTGACGGACGTACGGCTTTGGAGATGAACTCCAGCAGGTTGACCCGCAGGCTGACCTCCTGCTGGTAGTCACATGGTCCAAACGTGAAGGAAACCTGGAAGTCTCTGCTGTCCATCATATGTTTGGTCCACTTGGTGAAGCTGCTGGAGACGGATTCCAACACTGACTGGACCTGCAGAGCCAACACATCTGCTTATTCCTCCTTCCAAAGAACCATTGAAGGAAAAAAATTGCTGTGGAACCATGAGATCCAAACCCAGCAATCAAAACTTTCCTCTGAAAACAGTTCTGGACCAAAAACAGCAAGGGTCAGATGGAAAGCACTGACCTCTCCTGGTGCAAAAACGCCATATTGGAAAATCAAACCAATCGGAACACAGAGTCACCTTCTTTCATCAAGACATAAAAGCAGAAAGAACATCACAGTGACCATAGCCTGCAGCAGTCATGTCGGTCTTGGAGAGGAGACTTTGCATTGTCTAGGTCTAGGATTTAAATCCGTTGCCATGGTAACAGCTTTCCTCAACAGGTCTGTATTTCTGCCGGCGCATTCTGACATCAAGCTGAGCGGACGGACGCGCTCAGCGGTGCAGGAGGCGAAGCAAAACCAACAAGAGTTTGAATTAATAACGATATTCATCAATGTGCCTCAGAGCCGCTGCGCTCAACCCTTCAGTGAGTTTTAATTTAATTTGTCACATTTAAAATATTTAAAGCGATCAGCGCGTTGATATTAATGCTTGTGCTGAATGAATCCTGTGGGTTGCCAAGCAGGGGCGTATCCAGCAGGTTTCTAAGGAGGGCTGAATGGGGGCCAGCGAAGGTCTTTTAATAAAAAACCCAGGCAGAAAATTGGAGAAAAGATTGACACAAATTCATAAAACACATGACTAATTCTGACCAATTTAAGCTATTTTTATTCTGTCTTAAGAAATTTATTAAAAGAAACACATGATATTTTTTCATAACAGTAAATTTTTTTCCATCAGCTGAAGGCAAAAGGATTTGGATCTTCTGGAAACATCTTGGTCAGTTAAAGAACCGCAGATAAAGACAATAAAAAGTAAACTCAATAGCTCAATAATAATTATAACAATAAAGACGTCAGAATGGATGTGAGGAACCTTAGTGGTGATGGTGAGCTGGGTGATGATGACTGCCACCGGGTTGGAGTATTTGGACAGCTTCCTGGTGCTGGACAGCTCCACCACTTCCTCGTAGGTGTCGGTCGGATACGGTAGTAGCGGCCTGGGGTCTCCCAGGCACTGGATCAGGGGCTCGATCTGGTAGAAGTCCGCCTCTTTACGGAGTAGCGCCATCTCCTTGAAGCCGCAGGGCAGGGTCAGCTCCGATGAGCGCAAGAAGTTTAGGATGTAGCTGAAACGAGACGGAGAGCGGGTCAAGCTGGTTCTGCCCTGCAGCCGGGTCAGACCTGTTAGACCGGGTGAGCTGTCAACTTTCAGAAAACCCGGCATGAGTCCCAATCCCCTCACACTGGCTCTGGAACCTTTCATTGGTTCTGGTACTTTCCATGGTTTCTGGAAACTTCCAGTGGTTCTGGTGTCTCTTACTGGTTCTGGTACCTTTCACTGGTAGTGGAAACTTCCACTGGTTCTGGTACCTTATACTAGTTCTCTCTGGTTCTGGTACCTTTCACTGGTAGTGGAAACTTTCATTGGTTCTGGTATCTCTCACTGGTTCTCTTTGGTTCTGGACTCTGTCATTGGTTCTGTTACCGCTCACTGGTTCTGGGTCATTGGAAATGTAGCTGCTTTAGGCTTTATCACATCTATAATTAATAAACGGGTCTTTTCTGAATTTCTAAACTAGCTAATGAGACCGAGGCTGTCAGACTCCATCTGAGTCTAAAAAGCGTCTGAAACCCGCTAGCTCACCGGAACAACGGGCCGTCCCGGTCGATGAAGTAGTTCCCACGGGAATCTTTGACCATCGGCAGATCTCCTCTAAACATGGCGCCCAGCAGGGAGTCGGGATAGCGCTTCAGCGTGGACAGTGACGTGCTGTAAACACAGCCGCCAACGTTCAGACTCACTGGCTCCGTTGTTTAATATCAACTATATTTTTCTAAAAACTAGTAAAACTAACTGAATTAGACAACATCAGATAAAACTAAACAATAATAAAAAACCAGAAACTATGATCATGCTCAACAGCAAAGCCCAGATTATTGGTACAGAACCACTGTACTGGATGGGTCAAGTGGACACACACACCATGTGACCCAGGTCTCCATTCTCCATCTGCCGCCGCCTGCCACCAGCTCCCTCCTCGGTTCACAGCGTCAACAACATCATCATTCCCCAGTTTCCACCTGCAACAAGAAGCAGAATGTCTTGAGAGACGGTTGCCATGGTAACAGGCTGCAGGCGGATCCACCCTGATTGGAGAAGGAGAACCCCAGCTGGTGAGTCCCTGATTGGGCCACAGACGTCTGTCGGTTGGTGAGGAAGAGGAAGGAGACTTTATCTGATGAAACCAGGAGAACCAGCAGGTCTCCAGCATCAGAGCAGCCGACACCAGCCAAGGGTCAAGGGTCAAAAACAGGATTTAAGTCATTACAAACTCTAAAACATGCAGCAAATCCAGAAATAACCAGTCCCAAAACACATCATGGATGAATGGCTGGATGGATGGATGGATGGATGGATGGCTGGATGGATGGATGGATGGATGGATGAATGGATGGCTGGATGTGGATGGCTGGATGGATGGTTACAATGGCTGGATGGATGACTACAATGAATGGATGGATGTTTGAATGCTGCACATCAAAACATGACCTGTTGGTTCTCTGTTAGATCTCTTTTAGATTGTACTGACCCTTCTGGGCCACCGTTAGAAACAAAGACGAATTAAAACATCCGCACAGACTGATCCCTTCTGGAGGTGTTTAAAGGTTTCTGTAAATATGAAGCTTTAACTATATGTTTCTGACACTTAAGGAGAACAAAAAGCGTTAATTTTAAAATAATAAAAATAATACAATTTAATTCTTCTTCTTCCTCTTCCTCTACTTCGCCTCTTTTTCTTTAGTGTCCTTAAATGTTCAAACTTGTATCCTCTGCGGTGGAATCAGTCAATGAATGAAGCAGAGAGCTAACAGTTAGCAGCTCGTAGCAGGTTAAACATCGATTCAAAATTAAGCTTTTAAAAATTAATAAAAATCCTGTCGGGTCCTACCTGAAGCATCCAGTTAACTGCCAGATGAACTGGTATGTTACAGCAGGTTAAAAGCTGATGGCACACAGATTTGTTTACATCCTTTTTTCCCCTGCGGACGACACTTCCGGTAAGACTCGCCAAAATAAAACCTACAAAGTAAAAGTCGGTTGAACCAAATTCATGTCTATGGGTTGAACTGCCACTGGAAACAAACAAATTCAGACATTAAACAAATTCTTATTACAAATAATAAGAACTACCATTAACAACAACAACAACAACAATTATTATTATTATTATTATTATTATTATTATTATTATTATTATTATTATTATTATTATATTGTTATAATATAATAATAAATATTATATAATAATAACATATTATATTTTATAGCACATAGAAATGTGCTATAAAATGCCACTAAGTGCCTAGAAAACACGTTTCCCATTTAATAGCAAAGCCAGTTTGTCTCCAGATGACCTGCAGTTCTGGCCTCCCGCCGTGCGGGGGCGCCTGCTGCAGTGTGTGGAGGCGGATGAGGTTTTGTTTATCTGAGTTTATTTCCTGTTACTGCAGCTCGTCGCGGTAAAACGGTTCTATCTTCTACATCGTCCCATTCTGCAGAACTCTGGGCTAAGTTCTGCTTCTGACCCACTTCTCTGGAGCTCCAGTTTGCCGCAGGCTCCGAACCGGAGAACGCCCTCAGCCATGGAGTCTGAGAACCCAGGAGTAGCAGACGGAACCGAACCTGCAGTTGAATCCAACGAGCATGATTACGCACACACAGTGGACACAACCGAACCGGAGGCAGGCGGAACGCTACAGCCCTCTGAACACCCGGAGCTGGAACTACCAGAACCCGTCCTCGGTGCAGAAGTGGACTGCCTCGGAGGCACCGAACCGAACCCTCCCACCGAGGACGAGCCCGCTGTGAGCTGTGAGCAGCGCGGCAGTTCGCGGCGGTCCAAACGGCCGGAGGACCGGAACTGCTGCTGCTGCAGGCTGCTGTTCCAGCGGCAGGGCCGCTCCCTGAACCGCAGGGCCGTGTTCACCTTCACGACACCGGACACCGTCCGCTGGGTCTTCCCGGACTCCGAAGTCCACGAAAAGTCCTTCCTGTGTGAAACCTGCGCCCAGATCATCCGAACCAAGGGCAAGCGCAAACAGAGCGGGAAGCGCGCGCTGTGGGTCAAGCCGCCCGAGGTCAGGAAGGTAGGACGTACCAGAGTCAGGGGCAACCCAACCCAGAAGGAAAGAGACGTATAGAACCGGTACCAGCAGTCAGGGAGGTTCAGCAGCGGCCAACCCTAACCCAGAAGGAAAGAGACGTATAGAACCGGTACCAGGAGTCCGGCCAGGTCGATGGAGATAGCGACATTGGATTTCCCACCGTAAAACGCATGAAAATAAAGTATCTGCTTTTTATCAATCAAACTTTTATAATCATTGCAACTTCGTAAAATGAGAGACTTTCAGCAGCCAAATAAAACTGTTGCCTTGTTTATTAAACTCTGCTAAACTCAGCAAATGTTTTGAAAGAAAGTGACCTTAATCCTGTTCTTATACTGAGAATAAAATCACAGAAAATTGGATTTTCCACAGAAATTCTTAAAGTAAAATAAAGTCGATTTTTTTTTAGCTTTATATCATGTTAAAACATACCTGGAGTTTTGTCTTGATTTTTCTATTCATGTTTGCTAAATCATTTAATCTCCATGGCAACCATTCAGCTGTAAAATGCCTGGTTGGACCTTTGCGCCATCTTAAAGGACCAAGCTCCTCATTTGATCTTCAGTTTCAAAGTTTCCGCCTCACAGAGCACTAATCCACTTAACTCCTTCAGACTAGCCAGCAGCAATTAGCACTTCTCAAAAATCTATAGATTTATAATGAACTACATCCTTTACAAAAAAGCAACTGTTCAGCCCAATCAATATTTTTACCAGTCCTTTTTGAGGGTGTACATGATACAAAACAATCATTAAAAGGTGCAAACAAAACAGCATAAAATTTTCCTAAGTATAAACTAAATAAAAACTCTCAAAAAAGAGCATAACATTCAGCATGGGCATAACTTTATAAATAAATCAATACATCAAATTATATAACAAATAATCAATAGTCAGTTCACCCCTGAAGGCCTCAGATTAAGTTCCACATCTCCAGCAGCTGCAGTTTATTCTCCCTTCAGTCTGATCGGTGAACCTCCAGGTGTTTGCTGGTTCAGCGGGTTTGGTTCTGTTCGCAGGTGAAGGTGTCGGCGACGCCGGGCCGCAGGATGGGCAAGAAGAGCAAAGCGGCGCTGCTGGTCAGCAAGTCCAGCTACAAGGCGGCGCTGCAGATGCTCTGGTCATCCAAAGGCGCCCGGAAGCCCATGCTGGAGTTCTGGAGCAAGCAGCTGCGGACTGAAGTGAGTCTCCGAGTCTGGGCATCGATGATAATATTTTATGGTCAAAATTGCCACATTTATGCATTTCCTATTGAAATGCATGGAAGTAGTCTGGGGCCAGGCGTTGCAGTACTGCGCCTAAAACATACTTAAATTATATCATTCGCTTTTGTGTTTATGAATCTATTAATTAGTCTTTTGATCTGATGTTTAAAAAACATCATGGGCCAAATATGTTAAGAAACTATGTGTCAAAAAGTTAGGGGGCCCCTGAGGCCCTCAGATTAATCTCTAATTTTTGTCAGGGTTGTAGTTTAGTGACTTTTATCACTAAACTTCAACCTTCTGTACAGTAAAACTATAAACCCTGACAATACGAACAATTCTTAAACGTCATTATTTGGAATTTATCGTGTCAACAACAAATAAAAAAAGAAATTTATCACAAAAAATAATAAACGGTACAATAACTGTTGACCCTTTGTGGATTTGTACCTCATTGTGTCTCTGCAGATGAAGGTTCTGGCCCGGCAGACGGACAGTCCCTTCCAGCAGAAGGTGTCGAACCGGAAGCCGCTGTCCTCCTTCCCATGGCGGCACTGCCTGAGCTGGGCCCAGCAGAACGCACCACTGGTCACCACCTGTCTGCGCGCCATGTTCCCCGACATCAACACACTGTACCGGAGCAGCCAGTGAGTCCTGCCACCTGACCCGACCTGGTCCAGTTCGCAGTTCTGGTTCTGAGCACTTGTTTCCTGTCTGTTTAGCAGCCAGCTGACGGAGGATCAGGCCATCACGTTGCTGGAGCGGCGCATTGTGGTGGCGCTCGCCATCCCGCTTTTCACCAGGAACATCTGGAGGAACAACTTCCTGCAGGCGGCGCTGGGGGCGGAGCTCCGGCCGGCTCCGTCCTGGACGCGCTCAACACCATGGGCCTGTGCCAGAACAAGGACACGGTCCGGTTGCTGGTGCACCGGCTGTGCAACGGCAAAGACCTGGTGAGTTTGGGCTGGACTGGAAACAAGATTAACTAAAACTAATGAAATAATGAAAATTGAAACTGAGAAAATGTTTTTGTTAACTGAAATGAATAAAAACATGGTTTATATTTGCTGAAACTGTTACCATGTTGTGAATTTATGAGAAATGTACCAAAATCAACCAGTCAGAGCCAAGAGGTGGGTTTTAGCGCTGTCGATCCCTCTCATGTACTCTGCTAACACCACAGAAAAACTTATGGTCATAAAAAAACTGTCTATCCTAACTGCTAAATGTAAATGATAACTTGCTTCAGCATTTACAACAAGATCTATGAACTGCAGCTAGCAGGTTGTGATTGACAGCGCTAAGGTCCGCCTCCTGCCTCAGATTGGTTGTTTCTAGTTGGTGCTTGGAACGTTTGTTTTTCAAAGATTATCTGTTTCATACTAAACTGTCCCGACATCGTGACATTTTTAACAAATAAGTAAAAAATGTAGTTTTGATCAAAGTTACAAGCTGCAGCTTTATGATGCCATCTTTTAGCTGAAACCAGTGAAATCAAACTGAAAATCTTGGAAGAGGTGATCAATCAAATCAATAATCTTTTATTTATCACAAAGAGAAATTAAATATTGTAACTCAGATCCTCCAGTCGTTTTAGATGCTGACGCTCCAGTAGCAGTCAGTCTTGCAACGAATGTAAGCAGGCCTCTGACTGAAAACTGTCTGACTGGGTAATTGTAGTAAGTTATGGAAAAAAACACTTGTAGCTTGCAACCAAAGCCAAAAATTTATTCGTTAATGTTCAGATAAAAATAATAAAACGTTCAAACCTTGAACCAGAGGTCGCAGAGGTGAAAGGTCAGATTCCTTCCTCAAGATCAACTCAGTGAATGTTTTTGTAGTTCCTCTTTTGGCCACATGAGGCGCCGTTCTGCCTGGTAACTGAGTTTTCTCTGACACAGGACGGGGATCCGGGTCTGATCCTCAAACACGAGCAGCTCAAGGATGAATTGGAGGAAGAGACGACAGATGAGGAAGAGGAGCAGGAGGAGGAGGATGAAGAAGATGAGGAAGAGGAGGAGGAGATGGTGATGGCAGTGGAGGAAGAAGTTAGGATGGACTGGGAAGAGGAGGATGTAGCTGTTATGGAGAAAGAGGAGCGGAGGAGGAGGAAGAGGGCGAGGAAGATGAAGAGGGAGAAGAGGAAGGAGCGGCGGGGCGAGCGAAAGGAGAGAGAGGAGGAAGACGAGGAGGAGGAGGATGGAGAGGAGCTGGAGCAGAAGAAGAAGAAGGTGGTGGTGGTCAGGCTGGGTCTGCTGAAGGGAACCTCAGAGGTGGGACGATCCGACCTATCAGCTCCCTAGCACATGCTAAGCCCCGCCCATAAACCCAACCCAGAGGTGCAGAGGCCCCGCCCACTTAGTGATGAGAGGGATTCTGGGAACTGTAGTCCAGCAGCTGGAGGGAAAACTGAGAGGGGCCCTGATGATGATGATGATGATGGTCTCCTTCCTCCACCTGCAGAAGCCTCTGGTCCTTCCTGAGGTCAGAGGTCAGCTGGTGAATGTTTACAGTTCTAAAGTCTGTAGCTTGTTATGAGGACAATAAAGTGATGCGTGTTGATCTGAAGCTTTTTATTGGCTCCTCAACACAAAGGTGAAAAGTCAAGATTCACTAGCCTCATCCACCAGTGGGACCAACTTCAGCCTGACAGGGGTTCAGGAAGGTCAAAGGTCAGGTTCAACCCCATTCTTTCAGTCTGGATGAATAAATGCAGGAAATTACTTTAAATCCTTCCTTCTGATATTCCCTAGTCTCCTTCCTTTCTTGTCCTTGTGTTCTACCTTCTGCATCTCCTTGTTTCCTAAGCTCCTTAAACATCCTCCTTTCATTCCTTGTGTCCTATAGCCTGCCTCTTAACTCTGTACTGTCTGCTGAGGAAATAATTTTCCATAAATTCACCATGATTTTTCATATGTTGGTTCCGGCTCTTCATTCCGGTCGCTTTGGGGCGGCGCTCCTGAACTCCCGGGATCAGAACCCTTGAATCTCCCTATTTAATTAAAATTTATTCACTAAAGTATTTTTGCTTCTGAACAGAAAAATAAAACTCACCAAAATTGTGCTCGATTGAAATTTTAGTATTTTTTGGAATTGAAAATGGATGTGGCCAAATGACTCTACAGCTCCACATCAAATCAACATGATTTTGTGTCAGGTGATTAGACATAGATGACCTTTGCTGACCAATACATTGTTTTCATGTGTTATCACACTTCTGTGAACTTTGCAGCTGACAGCCATCGTAGTAGGTAGCCATTGTAAAGCGTCATAATTGATATGACAAGCCAGAAGCTTAGAACTAGATTTCACCTCATTCCTTAGGTTTAAACAATGTAAGTACATTAAAACTATTAGTTGACCATTTTTGAGACCTCTACCCATCTGTAAGATAAGCTAAGATAAGCATTTGTGATATTTACTTACTGCTGAACTAGCAACATTAGCTTAGTTAATGTAGCTTTTATCTGCTAACTACATGTAGTTACTGTCAGCCACCAGAACCTTGTTATTCACAAAGTGTTTGTACACCCTTTACAAACAGAACCAACCAGAACCAGTTCTGTTCTGAATAACAGAGTGGGAAACAATCAGAACCAGCAGGATTTTATTGTGTAACAGCTACAGAAACATCATCAGCTGCTGCAGCTACGATAAATATCACCAGCTTCCAGCAGCACTTTCCTGTGGGCCAATGCAGCCAGAGGTCAAAGGTCATTGTGTGAGATGGTAGAGGTGGACAATAGAGATGTTGGAACAAAGTTCTTGGAGCTCGGAAAACTTTATAACTTGTTTTAAATAGAAATCTGATTAGCTCTGCAGTCTGGTCCCAAACAGAGAGAGGCTTTTATTCTGAAGGGGAGGAAGTGGGAGGCGGAGTCTCCGAGTCCGTGGAGGGAACGATCCAATCAGGAGGGAGGATTTCAGACATTGAGCGTCTTCTTAACGGAGAAGATGATGTCTTTGACCTGCGGCAGGCTGTTCTCCTCCAGGATCTTAGCGTAAGGCATGGGGATGTCCACGCCCGTTACCCTGGTAACCGGGGCGTCCAGGAAGTTGAAGGCAGGGCCTGAAAAAGACAACAGGGGGGCAAAGGTTAGAGAGGACGACGGGTCCCGACTGGACTGGTTTCTGTGAGATAAATTGGGAGACCAAAGACCTGAACTGGGAGCTTGAAATCCTGTTGGGTTTTTTTAACTTATTTTATTTCATGAATTAAAGAATTTTTCTTTAACAAATTATATTAAGAACTTGAGAAAAGCCTAAAATCACAACAACTTTAACTGTTGTGAATGCTAAGACTTGTAGTTAGCACAGCCACCAATGACGGCAGCTAAACAGTTTTCCAGTAAGTTGTTTTTCCACCATTAGCAGATTTAGCATTGAGTACATGAGGATGATTGACAGTACTAAAGCCCTCCTCCTGGCTCTGATTGGTTGTTTTTGGTACATTTCTTCAGACAGCTATCGTAGCTCAAGGAGGTACGATAGCTCCTTAACGGAGGAGATAAGTGGAGGAGAGTGGAGGAGATAAATGTTTTTTCAGTTTTAACAAATATGTAAAAAATTTCTTGTGGTTGTGGACCATTTTATTTTGTAACAACAGAGGTTAAAGGTCGCCAGGCTAGTCTGGTTCAGCCTAGAAATTCAGGAATCTGGAGGTTTCGACTCCATTTCTAAACATGAAAACGTCTCAGCTCAGGTTTTTCTAGTCACCTTCCATGATGCGAGCACAGATCTCGGCTCCAATGCCGAACTGCGGCCAGCCGCCCTCCACCGTCACCAGATGGTTGGTCTTCATCACGCTGCCCTCGATGCACTCCACGTCCATGGGCCGGATGGTCCGCAGGTTGATCACCTGGAAACCATCAACTGTTAAAGAGCCAGCTATGCCAGAACCCCACCGGACCAGAACCAACGGACGGCTCTCACCTCGCAGTCGACTCCCTCCTTGGCGAGGACGGCGGCGGCGTCCAGGCAATGGCCGACGAAGCGAGAGTGGGAAACCAGCGTAATGTGGCTCCCTGAAGAGAGACGAAGAATAGAAACCGTTCAGCTCAGGAGGTTCCTGCTGCTCTGAGGTTTTAATCCACTGGATCGTAAATGAAGAACTGGGTTTGAACCCAACCGCTGAACAAAAAGATTCACCATCCTGGTTTCTGCTCTGAAGCATCTGTCCAGAACTGGTTCGGATAGTAGGTCAACTTTGACCTACTATCCGTCCTTAAACAAGTTGGGATAGGTCTGTGTGCTATAAAATATGTTAATTTTTGCACAAAATTAGTTTTAGATAATTAAATTTCACTCTGCTCAGTATTTTGAGCTGTTTTAGGACATCCTGTCACTTTAAATCGAACCCAGCTGCTGCTGGCCACGCCCCCTTCCCAACTCAACATTTACATTCCCACTGGAAATGGCTGCAAACAGATATGCAATTATACAATCATACGTCATTGAAAAGCATTAGTAGAGCCTCCTGCATAACAAATAGGAATGGAGCAAGTGACACTTGTCTTTGCTGATCAAACATGCTGGATTTCTGCTTGGGATGCTGGGTGAAGGGTTAAACTCAACTGGGGTTGCTAGGTAACACTGTAGTGCCCTCTGAAAGTGACTAAACCATCGGGAGGTTTTTGAAACAGTTCATTCCAGATTTTTCCACATGAACTCTGTTCTGCAAGTTAAAGTTGTTAAAGAAATGAGAGATGTTAGATGAACGAAGCCTTTTCACTGGAAGGTTGACCTGCCATGTGACCTTCACTGACCTTGCCGCTCCACTTTGGCCTTTCCGATGGGAATCGTGAAGTCTTTGGACTGCGACTCGTCGGACATCTCGAAGGGAACGCCGTATAACAGCTCGTTCTCCAGGAACACGACTACAGGAGGAGCAAACATTAAACATTGTTAAACATTATTTCAGACCAGAGCAACGATCAGATCAATGAGAGCAGAGTATTAAATCGATCAGACCAGAGCAACGGATCAGATTGATCAGACCAGACAAGTCGATCTACGGAGAGGAGACCCCCCTCTTGCCCTGCCCAGAGCCGCCCATGCTGACCCTAACTCAACCTGGTCATGGTGGGTCGGCTTCAACCCCCTGATCAAAACCCGGATCTACTGACCTGGATCGGCTGGAAGAAGATTTCTGGATTTTATTGCCTAAAAAGATTTCTGCTGGACTGGAGAATCTTACTGACACCATCATCATCTTCACCAACACTATCCTCATCACCACCACCATCTTGGCGGCGTCTCACCTGGGTTGTCGTCTCTGATGGCGGCCTTCAGGAGGCCTTTGGCGTCTTCGGAGTTCCAGGGACTGACGACCTTCAGGCCGGGGCAGTGGGCGTACCTGCAGAGAGACATTCAGGTCAGACCAGCGCCCAACCCGACCGGATCCAACCTACAGACCCCCCTTAGGCCCACCAGGCGGCGAAGCACTGCGAGTGCTGGGCGGCGACGCCGGCCGAGGCGCCGTTGGGCCCTCGGAAGACGATGGGCACCGGCTGCAGCCCGGCGGACATGTAGTAGGTCTTGGCGGCGGAGTTGATGACCTGGTCAATGGCTTGCATGGAGAAGTTAAAGGTCATGAACTCACAGATGGGCCTGAGGCCGGCCTAGAGGAGGGAAACAGCCCGTCAGAACCCTGTTAGAACCCAGTCAGAACCAACATGGCGGCAGCGGCCAGACTCACCATGGCGGCTCCGACGGCAATGCCAGCGAATCCCATCTGTGGCAGAGACACAGCATGAGTGAGTGGGCGGGGCTTACACTGAGCACGTTCAGTGAGCGCTGATGACTCACCTCTGAGATCGGAGTGTCGATGATTCGCTTGTCGCCATATTTCTTCCACAGACCTCTGCTGACCTGCAGACAAACAGAACCAGAACCGCCTTAGACACCCTGAGCCCAGAAATGGTTCTGATGAATTCACTACAACTTCTGATGGATGATGGAGCAATAGATAAAAAAAACTAAATAAATTAAAAATATATCAATAAACTTCAGTAAAAAAAACAGGAGATACAAAATAAATTTGAAAATATATAATACATTCCTGACATATAAAGAAAATGATGCAAAAATAAATTTAATAAGCTCAGAGTTGTGACCCGGCCTTACTATTCTGACCAGCTGGGCTCTCACCTTGTAGGCGCCGTCATACTGGGCCACTTCCTCTCCCAGCAGGAAGACGCGCTCGTCGCGCTCCAGCTCCTCGTCCATCGCCTGGTTCAGCGCATCGCGGACCGTAACCTGCCAGGAGACCACAGCGTTCCGGACCAATCAGAGATCAGCTCTTTGTGTTTTGATCCTCTGCGGATCTTAATCAGGAGCTATTCTCTGTAAAATGGACAGTTCTGCCAGGAGCAGGTCTGTTTGGTGAAAACAAGTTTGTAGAAGCAGCCAATCACAGCTGAGCATCACATTAGTAATAATATTTAATAATCCATCCATCCATCCATTTTCCGTCACCCTTCTCCCTGACGGGGTCGGGAGTTGCTGGTTCCTCTCCAGCTGCGTTCCGGGCGAGAGGCGGGGTTCACCCTGGACAGGTCGCCAGTCTGTCGCAGGGCAACACAGAGACAAACAGGACAAACAACCATGCACACACACACTCACACTCACACCTAGGGAGAATTTGGGAAGGCCAATTAACCTGACAGTCATGTTTTTGGACTGTGGGAGGAAGCCGGAGAACCCGGAGAGAACCCAGCATGCACAGGGAGAACATGCAAACTCCGTGCAGAAAGACCCCGGGCCGGGAATCGAACCCAGGACCTTCTTGCTGCAAGAAGGTCCTGGGTTTAATAATGAAATAGTAAAATGAGCAGCATGGAGAGGCCATGACATTAAATCACAATAATATTAAGGCTGTAAATAAAGCGATCAAACATGTTGATGCTGTGTGAAATGTAATTTCATTTTCATTTGAATGACTCTCTTTTCTTAATCCAGTCCAGACTCAATAATCATTTTTATTTCGGTCAACCAAATAATCAATGAAACATGAGAAACGTTACATATGTAATTTATTCATTAACGTTTGATAGTATAAATATCAACATAAAGATTAAATTGTGAAAATGGCAAATGTAGCATTTTATTATTGAGTTCGAATGATTGTCATCAGTTATCAATTTCAACAGAAAAAGGTAATCATATGAGAGTTTGTTAATAATTTACCCTCAGCAACAATCACGCTTTAATGCTCACTGCTGCTTAAAGGACTAAAAAATTGTCATTTTAATATTTAATGTTTCTGGATTTGAAACATAATTTAAAAACTTACATAAATAATCACCAGATTACAGCACTGTTATTTATTGTTAGCGAGGTGTTTTCCTTCATGGCAGCTCATTAAAACTGATTTATAAAGTGGGTTAAAGATTATTTAACTAATTATTTCTATTAATTTTACTTACATAAACTGTTTTTAGTGAAAAATCTGTGAAAAATAAAATAAAACATTTAGTTTCCAGATTTTCCGTAAACAGCTCCTGCATTTTGAAATAATTGTTGCGATACTAATTTTATTTTTAAATACAAAATAAACATGCTTCTTTGATGTGATTTGTTTTGATTGCCTCAGAATAGCTATTGAGAACCAGGTTTGTGTGGAGGAGGGGCTTTCTCATCCCTCTCCTTGTCACTTTTACATGCCCTTTCTCTGAGAGACACATCCAAAATGAGCTCCAGAAGATTTACAGCTGACGAAGCTTCATTGCAGATTTTGAATTGGGATAGCGACGTCGACGAAGAAATTCTTTCAAGAAAAATGGAAACCACTGGATCCAACTGACTTGCATGCCTACATGGGAATTCTGGTGTTAGCTGGAGTATACAGGTCGAAGGGTGAAGCAACTGCAAGTTTGTGGAATGAAGAGAATGGAAGACCAATCTTCCGAGCAACAATGTCTTTGGAGACATTTCACATGATCTCTCGTGTCATACGATTTGACAACCGTGACACCAGAGCTGGTCGACGTGAGAGAGACAAACTTGCAGCAATCAGAGATGTCTGGGATAAATGGGTTGAAATCCTGCCTTTATTGTACAATCCTGGACCCCATGTTACTGTCGATGAGCGCCTCATTCCATTCAGAGGACGCTGTCCATTTCAACAGTATATGCCAAAGAAGCCTGCAAAATATGGGATCAAAATATGGGCAGCCTGTGATGCAAAATCAAGTTATGCATGGAATCTGCAAGTATATACTGGAAAGCCAGCTGGAGGAGCACCTGAGAAGAATCAGGGAATGCGGGTGGTGTTGGAGATGACTGAAGGGCTGCAAGGTCATAACATCACGTGCGACAACTTTTTTACATCGTACCGTCTTGGAGATGAACTTCAGAAGAGAAAGCTGACTATGTTGGGAACAGTCAGAAAAAATAAACCAGAACTTCCCAGTGAGCTTCTGATGATGAAAGGAAGACCTCTGCATTCCTCAAAATTTGCTTTCACTGAGAAAACAACACTTGTTTCTTACTGCCCAAAGAGAAACAAAAATGTTCTTGTGATGAGCACAATGCACAAAGATGCATCTCTGAGCACAAGAGAGGACATAAAGCCACAAATGATCCTGGATTACAACTCCACCAAAGGAGGAGTTGATAATCTTGACAAAGTCACAGCAACTTATAGTTGCCAGTGCAAGACTGCCCGTTGGCCTTTGGTGATTTTCTACAACATTGTGGATGTGTCTGCCTACAATGCCTATGTCCTGTGGATTGAGATCAACCAGCAGTGGAATGCCAGCAAACTGCATCGACGTCGACTTTTCCTGGAAGAACTGGGCAAAGCACTCGTCACTCCCCACATCCAGAACCGAGTCAGGCCAGTTCGGTCCCTAGCAGCTGCAGCCGTCATCGCAAAAATCCAGGGCAGGGCATCTGACCAACCTACAATGGAACCTTCCAATACAGGTGCAAAAAAACGCAAAAGATGCCAAGTCTGTTCCTCCCGAGATGATTGTAAAACAAGTACCTCTTGTGTGAGATGCAGGAAGTACATTTGCAGAAAGCACACTGTCACATTCTGTCCATCATGTGGGGGAACACTGAAAATGTTGGACATTGACAGAGAAAATGAGGCAAGGCCAATGAAAAACAGTGTTCATGAAGAGAGAAAATTTTAAATAAGCTGTTCAATGATATAGTGTTTAAGTTGTGTATCTGTTCTTCTCATCTTTCATAAGTGTGTATGTAATCTAAAATAAAGTTCTAACTGGTTTGACTTCATTTTTTGACTGTTTTGAGACGGATTACACAATACGGGTCAAAATGACCCGCAACATCATAAATCTAATTATTTCTCAACATAATGCAAGGGTTAAACTAATTTTGAACCGAGTCCGTCCGGTGCTAGCTGCTAACAGACTGACCTGAACAGCGGCCGGGGAGCTGCTGTGGATCCCCCGCCGAACCGCCACCAGCACGGCCCGCTGCGGGAAGACAGGAGCCGTTAGACAACCCGACGGTCACCGGGAAACAGCTTCAACATCACCGAGAATGTCCCTACCTTTCCGGAGCGAAGAAAACACCTCAGGGACGACGCCATCTTTGCCCTGTCCTCTGCCGGGAGACAAGGCGGGGTCTGCAATGAGGTCAGGAGACATCAACCAATCAGAGCGCAAGACCACACTCCGTAAGGAATGTGTAATGACACTTAGCCAATCACAGCTGCTCAGCGGAGGTAGAGGCGGGAGAAAGCTGGAGAGTGGAAGAAGACCCAAGGACACCCAGCCGCTGTCATTATGTATGGAACACTGAAAGTGCCCAAATGTCAGAAGCTGCCGACAGGAAGTGGAAAACCATGGAAGTCTGGGCAAATTTATTTAAATCCAAGTCTATTTGTGGAACAAATATGTACTATAATAGGAATAAAAATGACATAAAACCATTATTTATTCTTCCTGTTTGTCCTTTTAGTTTTGTCCCCCACACACACATCTGGAATGCAAAAACTTTAGTGACTGTGGTGTTTTCTTACCTTGCTGTACCTTGTTCTTAGCAGGCTCATCCTCAGTAATGGGTGGAGATGAGCTACTGTGGGCCAAATGAAGCTTCTGCTAAAGGGAGGAAGCTTCAGTCCATTTTATCTGGAGCTCAAATCTAAACATGTCACACATCCACAAACCTAAAATATACGGGTTAGGTGGTTAATGGAAAGCCAAAAGTGCCACATTTCAACATAAAATAAAACCAGTTATATGTGTGAGCATTTTATCAAACCTGGCGATGTATGCATCAAATAAATATATCTAAAATAAATACATGCAGAAATAATTCTGTTCAAAATATTTCATAAATATTTTTGCTTAGCTGACTGGCATCACATCATGAATTCATTAGCCTTAAATAAGAAAAACACAAAATCAGTTTAAATTATTTCACAATTAAATTGACACACACAAAAAAAGTTGCTTAAAAAATGTATTTTTAATTTTGATTTCCAAATTTAATTACTGCATTAAGAATTTGATACCTTTTAAATATATAAAAAGTTTATTTAAATTATTAAATATAAAAATGCATTTAATTAAATTAATTTTAAAGAATTTCAGTCAGTTTTTTATGACTTTCAAATCTGTGGAAATAAAGGAGAAAAACTAATAAATGTAAAATTTTGAGTAGATAAAAAGGAGAGCATCCTATAAATTGTACTTATTAATTCATTTTCTACTAGTTATAGAATGCAGTGGGTCTGGACACAAATAAACCAAGAATACAGAACCACAGTCATATGTATGGGAGACTGAGGGTGTCAAAATCAAAAATAAAAGTATAATGTGTACACTTTACAATAAGGCTCCCCTTATAGATGGATGATAAAAGCTTCATGAAAATGTAATACATTTTTCTCTAAGCATTTATAAATCATCAATGGTTTATCATATATTAACTAAGGGTGAGACGGGGACCAGCGCTTGCCAAATCTATTCACCTTTATCTACAATTATTGCACCAAACGTTTCAGACTTTTAAGTAACCACAATAAGTATTTGTAAACATATTTTTTTTTAGCAAATTGTGTCATTCTCACCTTTAATTAATGATAAAATTTAATGAATTATAAAGTGTTTAAAAATGAACTGATAACATATGTATAAGCTATTTATTAGTTTATAAGAGGAGCCTTATTGCGACGTGGCACCAATATTAGAACCAGCAAAAACCAAAACTGAGATAGTGTGGACATTCTGATGTTGCCAGTTCTATTTTGGTTCCCTCAGAATGATGCTGCCACTTCCAGAACATATCAGTCCTGACAATAAGCAAGAGACAGGAGGTATTGTAAAGAAATCTGTTTTTATTTAAGCATTTTAAATTCACCCCATTAAATGGTGCAATCAAATACAAGCATGTGCAATACACGACTCATTGTTTCCCTGAACCGTTTTTTTAGGCTAGTTTTCATTCACATGAAGCAATTTTTTTTTATGTATTTACTCAAAAAAAAAAAAAAAAGAGAGAAAACAAAATCAACTGCAAATCCAGTAAACTTCTTAGAGTATGTAGCTCAATGCTGCCTCTGTGAATAAAAAGTCATCTGGACCGAACCTCTAAAGTGCTGCACAGAGATCATTCTGAGATCATTTAAAGACGGTTCTGGACCAGCCCGGATTGCACTGATCCAAAATAAATCATTTAGGATTCTAGCAAGAACTTGGCTTGATTTCAAACAAAAAGCCCGTCTCCAACGTGGCCGTCGTCATCACCACAGGAGCTGAATATAAAGTCCTCAAAGTACGAAACTGTCACATACAATAAAAAAAAACATTCAAGATCTCCATCGGCACGATGTAATCCATATGGCACAAAAAAATAAAACATTTGAACAAAACTGCATGAAAAACGACTGGGCTCTGAAATGAACATTCAACAACTGTTGGACTCAACGAACATCCTGTAAGGTTTCATCTATCCAACGTGCTGGACGTGACAGACACAGCTGAGGGTTAACTACGCCTGGCAGACACTGCTGAGGGTTAACTAAGCCTGACAGACACTGCAAAGGGTTAAATAAGCCTGACAGACACTGCTGAGGGTTAAATAAGCCTGACAGTCACTGCTGAGGGTTAACTTCAGAGCACATCTGCTGTATGGAGGGAGAACGCTGTCTACTGTTGATTGTTTCCGTCGTTTTAGTCCAGCATCAGCTAGAAGACATCCATCTGTCTGAGTTTGGACATTCAATACATAAAATATTCACTTTATTTCTCCTCATGTCACAACTTCATTAATAAGTCAATACTCTAAGATTGGACCTTTTGTTGTAAATTATAGAAAACATTTGAGAGGAATTGACTCCTTTCGGTTTTTCTTAATGTGCAAAAAAAAAAAAAAAAAAAGGGAAAAAAATTGATTTGAAATGAAGAATCAGCAGATTTCTGGACGTTTTTTTGATCGCTACTGGACTCTGGTTTGCTGAAAGAAAAGTCCCAGCAACATCCAGACGTCTCGCTCTTTTAAAAACAAAAAAACGCCAGAGATCTACGGCTGCTGGAGATTGTGCAGTTCTGACCCGTTTCCTCGCAGCAACAGACTAAAGCCGTTAAAAGGCAGCAGAAGCAGGAAGAGATGAAAGGAACTTGGATTTTTTTTTTTCTCTCTTAGTGATTGTTTTCACATCTCTGGGATGGAGCGAGCACAGTGCGGACGGCAGGTCACCGCGGCAACGCTTCGGGTCAGAACCGCGGCGTGCTGCGGTCGGCGGTGTCGGCCTTCTTCAGCTTGCCTTTGCTGAAGGTCTGGATGGAGCTGAGCAGCGCGGCCCGACCCGGAGGAGGAGGAGAGGAGGAAGAGCCCGGCGCTGTGGGTGGGGGCGGAGCCAGAGGAGGAGCAGGAGGAGGTGGAGGAGGAGGAGTCGACCCTGGAGCGACAGAGAGGAAGGAGAGTTAGACAGGAGCTGCTGCTGGTTTCACTGGGAGCTGCTGCTGGTTTCACTGGGAGCTGCTGCTGGTTTCACTGGGAGCTGCTGTCACTAAGAGTCTGGTTCTAGATTCAGGTTGCACCAGATGGAGCTTTAGAATCTGATGGGACCGGAAACATTTCTGACTTTAGCTCCTGATCTTCATTTTCTACAGATCAAACTCTGGTTCTTCTCAACGTTTCCCTTCTGATATTTTCTGCCGGGCCGTCATTATCCGGACCAGCGTTTGGTACCAACATTTGGTGTCTATGCTTGGTACCAGTGCTTGGTGCCAAAGCTTGGGACAAACGTTTGGTGTTGGTGATTGGTACCAACGTTTAGAGTCAACAACTGGTTCCAGTATTTGATATCAACAATTGGTGCCTGAGTTTGGAACCAGCGTTTTGTGTCAACATTTGGCATTAACGTTTGGTGCCGGCGATTGGTAACGGCAATTGATGCCAGGTTTTGGTGCCCGTGTTTGGTACCATTGCTTGTTGCAATGTTTGGGTCACATGTTTGATAATGCTGTTTGGTGCCTGCATTTGGTCCTGGCAACAGTTTCCAACGTTTGGTATCAATGTTTGGTGCTTGTGATTTGTGCCGGTGTTCGGTTACCAGCGTTTGGCACCCAGATTGTTCTGAGTGGCGTCCAGAAAATTTAGCCTGGTAGTTAATGGAGTATTAATTAAAACAGCCACCAGTCACTTCATATCAGTGATGAATTCATTTAAGGAAGGAAGTAACTATAAATAAACTATAAAGTCTTCAGTCTGGTGTTTTGGTCTCAACTAGCTCTTCTTTAAGGATCATTTTGTTAACAGAGACTTCATAATTAATTTTATTTGTTGTTCCTTTTTTATTTAGGATATTTGAAACATCTTCCAGTTCCACTGCTGAATGTTCACTAGAATTTAAAGTTTATTGATCACTGATAATGTGTCCTTGCATTATAATTACACCATTATCATTATAATGGTGAAAGCATTTCTCTTGATCATTCAAAGTGGAACTGAGGAAGTTTTCCAGGTTGATTTTTTTTCTGAAAGTGGCTCCCAGAGACAATCAGCAGGACTGAACTCCATCCACCCTCAGCGGCGCAGACTGAACCCCAGAATCAGTCTTCATTCTGGACACTTTCAAGTTTTCTGAAGCGTCTCTAGGAAGTTCGGACAACTCCTGAAGAAACGGACCGCAGGAGCGAACCGGGTTTTAGCTTTTGAGAGCCGCTGGTCTCGCTGTGAGTTTTAGTGTTTTTGGATTCTCACAGCGGAGGAAAAGCCAGCGTCCGAACTCAAAAAAGCAAAATGTGAAGCTAAAAGCAGCGCAGCGGCAGAACATCCAGCAGGTTTGACATCTCAGTAAAGTTTTCTCTCCACCTTCCTCAAGTCTAACAAAATTGGTGTCAATCAGCTTGAATTATGCTGCTTTTGCTTTGAAGATTTTAATGAAAGTTTAAAGGTCAAAGGGTCAACTAGTCCCCTGGAATTACTCAAATGTAACAAAATTGGTGTCAAATGTTTGCAAAAAATGTTTTCTGTGGCACTTTATTTGAAGGGGTGTGAAAAAAGCCGACATGAACAGTCATAACATTTTTATGAATGAGGTGACATTCGGTAAATAATGACACTTTTAATGCAAAGTCAACTCTGTTAATTAGGGCCGATCGGCTGATACTTTTATGTGAAGCCGATCTCGTCTTATCAGTCAAACATTCATGAAGGCTCCTTCCTGTTTGTGACTGTGGCACGTCAGTTTCTTGCACACCCCTTTCAAATAAAGTGTGACCAAATTTTCATTTGTGTTGCTATTGAAGGTATTAAAACAAGTTTCCAGAGGTCACCGGAGGTCAACCCCAGCTCACGTCTACTAATTAAACTAATTTGGTGTCGATCAACTCAGCTGTGATTGTGCAGCAAAAATGTTGTATTTTTATATTGATGATGACCTCTGGAAACTTTTATCTTTAATATAATAGCGGTAAAAACAAACAATTTAGTTGCATAACCGTTTGACAGCAATGCAATGATATTTGAAGAAGGTGGGGGCTCCAACTTCAGCCAGCAGCATGACGGGCGGCGCTTGGCCTGGAGAAACTCGTGCTCTGCTGGGTTTCCTGTTCATCCCTCAGAAAGCAGCAGAAACTTTCTCCAGGATGAATCGTCATTAAAAGGATGCCTCAACAAAAAAAACAAAAACAAAGATGGGTGCAGCCAGGAACCTCAGAACATCTCCTGAAACACTGTTGAAAGAATAATACTGAGTTTTTAGATACAACTGACTGCAGGATGACTGTCGCTGCCTTTCCGAACTTTCAGACTGCTCAGGCATATCTCCAAAATCCTTTTTAACTTCTAGTTCACATAAAAATACTCTAATCATTAACTGTATCTTGTTCTCTACTGTCCAAGATTCATTTTGTTCCAGTGACATAAAGTTGTTGGGGAAGGAAAAAAGACAACGTGAGAAGAGGAAACAGAACTGCTGCATAAACGCTTTCAAAATAAGAGAGTGAATATAAATCACTGGCTACTTGAAGAATCAACAATTCTTCAACACACGTGTCCAATTTCATGCAGTTGAAAGTTTAGAAAACAGCAGAGTAAATTAGCATTTTAAAGTTTAACTGGACAAATTAATTTAAGGGACGCTAACTGTACTAAACACCTCAAAGTGAAATTAGTGTGCTCACCACTGCTAACTATGTTTATTTATTATTAAAGTTCCACTGAACTTTAAAATGCTGCCTAAATGATCTTTGAGATGAAAATGTTTAAAATGCAGAAATCTAGTTTGAACAGAACTTGTGTTTTCTGCCATGTCTGATAATAAAACAATATAAATGTTTCTGCTATTAAGGCTTAAAAACATCTTAAGGTCCAACTATGTAGAGGCTCTGCAGACCTGATTCACACAGTTGCTCAGTTTTATTCTCTCTGACAGTTTAAAGATGCAGAAACTGCATCCAAAACATTTAAAAAAAACTTCAAAACAAATATTAGTTTCAGCACAAAAATAAAATGAGTGAATGCAAAATAATTCAGAGCTAATAGAGCAAATAAACTGAAGTTGAACAGGTTTCCTAATGAGAAAGGTCTAAAAAAATTCCTCTGACTCCACACAGACACCCATGCAGAGACGGATCACAATCTGCAACGGGAACAGGAGGAAGCAAGCTGGACGCCGTTGGAGATTGTGAGGTTTTTAAAAGCGTACGCCCTGATGGAAGCAATCGCCGGCGAATTGTTGTGCGCGCTGTTAGAGCCCAGTCATCATTTTCAGCTTCCAGCGCGAACACATTAGATATTTGCTCCTAGATCAGGGCATACGACGGCTTTAAAAACCGACAGACGGCCATCATCAACAACATTCGGTTTATTTTACTTTACCCAATGACACGGTCAGAACGGAGCATGCTCTATAGTGGAGGAGAGAGAGGGAAAAGATGGCCGTTATCGCATCATCGGACCAATCAGCATCGAGATTTAACCACCAGGAAGTGGAGGAAGGCCTTGGTTCTTTCCAAGCAGCCAGGATTTCTAGAAACATCTCAGTTATTCTCTGGATCCAGCGGCTGGAAAAAAGTATTCACATCTTTGTCTTGTCCCAATAAACAATAAATCAATTGATCAGGTGATAAGTTAAAATGCTCAATAAGTTCAATTTCCATTTGCTTGATTTACCGTTTTTCTCTTTTTAACAAAAATAGGATGACAAAAGTCTTCAGTGCGGTGTTTTGGTGTCAACTAAGACGTTTTAAAGGACAATTTTGCTTAAAGACACTGTATAATTCATTTTATTTGTTGTTTTGTTGATTTATTTTGGATATTTAAAATGTCTTTCAGAACCAATGTTAAATATTCCTTAGAATTTAAAGTTTATAGATAAAAGAAAATGGTCCAGGTTTTACTCAGGTTAATCCAAGCCATTAAACTCCCTCAGTACTGAAGTATTTGGAAACTATTGCTGGGTGTGAATACTTTTGCAGAACGCCAGATAAGTTTGGCTGCTTAGAGAGAATGTTCATCTAAAAAAACACACCAGAGGAGGACACCTGCCTGGAGACGTCTTGGTGGGACAGGAGACAGACAGACAAATCCAGTTAGACTTCATAATCACACATGCAAGGTTTCAAAACCAAACACACACACGTTGCAACTGATCTGAGCTGCAACACAGCCTCCACCAGTGGGGGGGCGCTACAGTCTGCCCAACCCTTAAAGAGACAGAGAGGCAGGTGTACCTGTAGCAGGAGGAGGGGTGGGGGAAGAAGGACAGGTGGGAGGTGAACTGGCTCCTGAGCCTGGAGGAGACAGAAAAACACACCTAAGATGGGAGAGGAGGGGTCATGACCTCTGGCCTCAAAGGGGGAGGAAGTTCCTCAGGACATAGACACATTTAATGTTACTGAAGTTTCAGTTTCCTTTTATATATACATGTATTTTTTTACAAACTCTATGACACCAATTTAGCTCCTTAGTTTAGGTGTTATGAAAGGGAAGAAGGACGAGATAAAAAACAACTCAAAACCACTTTTGACTTGCTCTTCTGTGTTGGCTACGCTATGCACATTCCCGTTGTCGTAGCAACTGACTGACAACAGCTCCACTAGCGCACAGGATTTAAAAACAAAAAACAAAAAAACATTCAGTACAGTAAAATTTATGTTTTCAGGCTTGAAGTTGATTTTGTGATCATTAATAAGGGATCGTCTGAACGCAGAAGTGGTTGGTATGTGAACTGCATTATTTTTTATTTTTTAACTGAACCAAAACACAGAATTCTGCAGAACATCTACATGTTAAAGTTGTCAAAGTCAAGCTAGCATAACTGACCTCACTCTTGCTTTTTTTTAATTAAAACTTTGCTGACCTTGTTATCTAGTTGTCGTAGTTTTGACAATTAGTAGCAAAACACTGCATCCCTCTTTGTTCTTTTATATCAGCCGTTAATTTCAGATTTGCGGCATTGTGTTGACAGTTTGACAGCTAAAAATCTGCGACATCAAGTTGCAACTTATCCATAAGATTTGGTTGTAGTTATTCACTGCCTCACTCCTCCAACAGGGGGAGCTCATGTCTGAGTTGTTTCACCCTTTTTCATCTCTTCCTTTACAAAACAAACTATGCAGCTAAATTAGTGCCATAAAACTGATTTGTTAAATGTATATATTGGACCTGAAATAAGATGTCAAACTGAAAAATGAGTTTGACATCATAACATCAGATGTTATGATCAAAAAAACTTTGAATTTTACATAAGAAAATATATGTTAATGTTATGACAGATTATTAGGGACAGACACAAAGGTTGATTTTTTTTAAATTACAAGATTAAAGTCATAACATTAACCAAAACAACATGTAAAATTATCAAAAGAAACCGCAAAATTACAAGAAAATTGACGTTTAAATGGGAAAAAAAGCTTCAATAGCGTAATTAAGATCAGAGGTGAGCAGCTCCGTTTGTCTGGTTCTGTATCAGTTCGTCTGGTTCTGTATCAGTTCATCTCCAAATCCTGCTGCTCATAATTACTTGATGCTGATGTGTTAAAAGATGAAAAGTAAAATTTCATAAGATGATCAACATTCCTCATTTTGACACCATGATATGACTGATTTTTGTTGTTCTTATATACATTTTTTATTCTGCTAACAAGTATTTTTTTGGCTGCTTTGTTTCAATAATGTTGAGGAAAAGGAAGCAGTGAGAGGTCGTGACCTACCAGAGTTGTTGTTGTTTCGGACAGAGACGTCCTCTTCGTTCTCACACGTCGACTGTCTGGATTTCTGCAGGGACAAAAACGGCTTCAGAGACGTTTCTGCTCCAAATCGTCAGATAAACGCTGAAACTGACCTTTCTCGCCAGGATCTTCCTCCTCTTCTTCTCCTCTTCAGAGCCGTAGTGAGACTGAGCCCGGGTCAGCCGCCGGTGCTGATGCAGCTGCAGAAAGACAGAACCACTCAGTCAATCATTGAAGTTCATTTGTACAGCACATTTCAGCAACAAAGCAGTTCGAAGTGCTTTAAATTATAAAAAGCACCTATTCATAGAAAGAATTCAAAGTCAGTAACATTTTGTCATTTTTACACATCAAATTATTGATTAATGTTTCAGAAGCAACTCAACAGATGGGTTTTTAGTCTAGATTTAAAGGAACTCAGTGTTTCGGCTGTGCTGCAGTTTTCTGGAAGTTTGTTTAAGATGCTGCTTCTCCTCGTTTGTTTTGGTTCTGGGGATGCAGAGCAGAACTAGAACCTGAGGGAGTGAAAGGTCGATACAACAGCAGCAGCAGATTGTTAATGTATTGTGGTGCTAAAACGTTCAGTGATTTATAAACTTGCAGCAGCATTTTCTTCAGATGATAGAAGGCCAACTTTGAGACTGTCTTTATGTGGTTCTGAATGTTCAGACTCAGATTTTAGCCTGATCTTTAGTTTCCAGCTGTAATAACTGCAGCTGTGTGTTGACTCTAGATGGTTCCTCTCCAGGTCCAAAGATATTAACTTCAGTTTTGTTTCTGTAGTAACTCCGGTTATCCAGAAAACTGCTAACCACGTCTGCAAAGTGAAAACTGCAGCCACCAAACCCAGCAGAACCCACCATCCTCTGCTCTTCATGCAGCCGCTTCTCCAAACTCCCCTTTGCCGACTTCAGCGCCTCCTTCAGGCGGCTGGGAACCTGACGGAGAACAGTCGGTCAAGTTTCTGATCATTTCTGAAACTACGATGCTTTTAGCTCTCCTCCCATTCTCACCTTTATCTGTAGTTTTTCTGAGTGTTTGAGCTTGACGTCACTGAAGAGCCTGAAAGATACAAAACAAAAGTACATTTTGCTGCTGCTGCACAAATTGCGTTTGTTAACTTAAAACATGCAGAAAAGACCTGGTGGGCCAGTCTGTCAGTCAAACCTCACTGCAAAGGTTGATTTTTAGACCTTTAACCTGCTGGTTAACTTTCTCCTGGGCTTCCTGTGATCCACACCAAACAGCACAGTGATGACTGGCTGTACTTTAACTAGGCCAACTGACTGGTCATCAGCATGACTCCTGTCATGCTGATGACCAGTTTAATTTGACAGTTTAATTTGACAATTTCCTGCAGTTAAATTAATCTCTATCTTTTTGAGAGGCACCGTCATTTTTGTCCCTGCCTATTTTATTAGTTCATTTTTTAAACTATTGGTTGATTTTCTGTAATATTTTTATTTATTTTTTCTTTTGTCAGGTTCAAGTTATTTCAGTGTCCATTCTGTTCTTTTGGTCACTAACAGAAATTCAGTTCACATGTGTATTTCAGATTATTCAGTTCTGCAACATCTGTTGTATATTTGCTGATCACATACAACTTTATATTTAAATAAAAAATGCCAGATTTCTTTGTTAACCCATTTTTATGTCCGTTTTAATTATCCTTTCCTTTATTTTTATTTGACAGGACTCCTTTTAGATGTAATTGTCTTCATTTCCTTTAAGCCTGAAACACTGAAAATGAAAACAAACATTTCTTGACTTGGATCTGGACTCACGGAGTCTGGATGAGCGCCGGCACCGTCGGCATGCCGCTCTTGCAGGCGTCTGTGGACAGGATGGACTGCAGAACCGACACTGAACACAGACATGGAGTCAGACATGGTGCGGAGCCGTTAGGACGTTTGATCCACATTAAAGTGGCGATACAGACCCACGGCGGCGTGGGGGGCGGACGGGAACTGGTCCACTGGGACGCTGTCCGGCGGCTGGCCGTACGTCATCTCGTACAGTAAATGCCCGAAGCAGAAAACGTCGATGCTTTCTGTAGTCTGAAGGTGGAAACAGAAGGTGGTTTTGTGATCTGATCACAGCTTCATGCTTCATAAATCTGCTGCTGTTTGTAGTTTTATTTTCACTTCCTGTAAATAGTCTGTTTTTATTTCTCAAATTCACATTTTCATTGTTTTTAATGGTATTTTTAATAAATTCACAATATTTTATGTTGTAATTCAACCCAACACTGCAGCATGTCATCTTAACGCTCTAATTATATTTTTAATTTTTGTGTAAATCTACATCTGTCTTTCTCAAACTGGTCTGCAAGGTGCTGCATGTAAACACAGTTTATTTCCCGTGAAGTGAGTTCAAAGTGTGACACGCTGTGATTAAAAGTAATAATTATAAGTGGCTGAAGACCGGGTCACTCAAAAATAAATAAAAGAAAAACAGAGCTAAAGAAAGCTAAAGAAAACCACGGCAGAAATATTTGGAGGAATTCGTGTCTGCAGGAATAACTTTTGTTGTTTTCAGAACTAGCAGGTTATCGACACGCAGGTCTCGGTCTGCCTGGCTGCGCTGCTGCAGCTGTGCTGAATGCGATACGAAGGTGAGCAGCGCTGCACCCCGTACTGACTAACTGCATCTTAACGCCATAAATAAACAGAATGTTTAACGGGAGCCCCACGGACTGCGCCTTGAGGAACCCCACAGGTGAGGGTGAAAGTCATTCTCACGTACGTTGATCTTCCTCAGCTGCGTGAACGCCGGCCTCAGGACAGAGGGAACTCCCAGCAGGCCGTTCTCCACATCCACCAGCCGACACACGCCGTCGTCCACCAGGATGTTGGAGGCGTGCAGATGGCCGAAGAACAGGCCGCTGTCGTGGAGAAGCTTCAGGCTCTGAACACACACAGACAGACAGACAGCTGCAGCGGCGGGCCAGCGTTTCGGGTCGGTTGCATGCAGGTGTGGTGTTTACCTCCAGGATCTGACGGCCGAACAGCTGGATCTGCTCCAGCTCCAGGCCCTGGCTCTTCTTGGGGTTACAGTACTTCTTCAGGTGACTCTCTCTGGGTTTCACCTGGACACATCCAGACAGAGAGGAAGACTTATTTCAGGTTCATGTAGAGAGAAAACATATGGGGAGTTTGTCCCGAAAGCCACAAAATTGCTCCACAGGAAGCTCTAAAAGTGGCTGCAGTAGTTCCAGAAATCTGCCATGTTTCATGCCGAGCAGGACAATGCGTTAAGTTTTACCAGAAAATAACAGGAGAGAAAAAGAGAAACCTCAAACTGCATTTTCGTCTTTTAGCCTGTTCTTTATTTGGATTTAGCAGCTCGTTTTCATTCATATGGGGACGGAGATCATTTCTAAAGCAGGAAGTGGACTGCAGAGCAGGGAATTCTGGGTAAATGCAACCAAAACAAACACGCTAGAGGGAGAAATGAGAAAAATGAAAAGTACAACTTGAACAGGTTCAGATTCACAACGAACAGATTCACATTGAAAAGTTTCAACTTGAACAGGTTCAGATTGAACTTGTTCAGATTGAACAGGTTGAATAGGCAGTTTGGCCTCCGGAGTCCAGAGCCGAACCCACAGAGTTCTGGTCTGGACCGCAGAGGTCCAACTTTCTGCACAGCAACCTGGAAAAAACATAAACCAACTCTGGGCGGAAATAAATCTTTCGAACTGATCCAACAGAGAACGTGTGTTTGACAAAGCAGCTGAAGTCGGTCCGGCCAGTTGTCAGAGAGGTACCGGTTCTGTTGGAGAGGCGGCGCATGCAGCCGGAGGCCCGTTACCTTGCAGATCTGGTCCCTCAGGGAGCCTCTTTCACTGAAGGGCCGGATGAGCAGAGCTGAAGACTCGCTGGTGCTGGAGAACAGCAGCGGACTCAGATACGGCGTCTGGAAAAGAACCAACCGTGATTACCGGCCGGGCTGGTCAGAGTCACAGCCTTACCCAGAACCCAAGGTTCTATCAGAGCAAACTGGGCTTCCAGAACCTCAGCAGAACCTCACGCTGGTCTCTATGCGTTACTGTATTGATGCAGGAATTCAAGTAAAAGGAGCCCAGACCAGAACTGACAGCAGGTTCTGTCCAGAACGTGGAGCTCCAGAGGTCCAGATTTAAGGTTCTGATGGATGGGTTTATTGTTCTGACCCAGTTTGGAGCAGAAAGCTGCGGTGATCATTTAAAACAGCTCCTTCTGACCCCGGAGTCAGAAGGAGCTGTTTGTGCAGCAAAATCTTTTTTGTGCCGCCACCATTTTAAAGATATTAATAAATGTTTCCAGAGGTCATGAAAGGTCAACCAGCCCCCATCATCTTCAAATCAGAGAAAACGTGTCAATAAACTCAGCTATGTCTGTGGAGCAAACATTTTTGTTTATGTTGCTTTTGCTTTGAAGACAATAATGAAGGTTTAAAGGTCAAAAGGTCAACCAGTCGCCCAACAGAACCCAAATTAAACGAAACGTTTGACGAAATTGGTGTCAAAACTTTGCAAACGTTTGACATCAATTTCATTTGAAAAACAAAACTGAACAAACAAAATCAGCACCAATAACAATTTTTGCTGCAGTTGGATTTAGTGGAAGGTTGACCTTTTATGACCTCTGGAAACATTTATTAATACCTTTAAACTGACAAGAAACATTTTGCTGCACTAACACTTGACACCAATTTTGTTAGATTTGAAGAACCTGGGGGTTAAGCACACTGCAAAGAGAAATCCCAGGATGAGTTCTGACCCGGTTCGCTGCTGTGCTTATTAGCAGGATTCTGATGACTCTGCAGTTTTTGTCCTTACAGACGCAGTAAGGAAAAAGCAAAAGCGGGGAATCACTTCTCGCAGCGCTGCTGGTTTATCGGGACATTCTGTCAGAGGAAACTGCAGAAACAGTCGCGACGCAGCAGTTTTCACCATTTTCACATCAAATCCCTGATAACAGGAACTTGAGAACTGCAGAGCGAAAACAACAGAACGATATCAAACCAGATTCAGAGAGCAGAGAGCTTACAGAGGGGTTGGAAAGTAGCTTCAGGGCCGACTGCAGGTCTTTGTCTGAGAGGAACTTATCAGGACCCAGATCCACCTGCAGACACAAAAACAGGCGGTCAAACAGAAAACCTGCTGCTGTTTCTCTGTTCTTTGATTTAAAGGATTAACTTGGTACTTTGTCCGGTTTCAAACACAACAAAGATAAAGCTGAGCTGCGTTTGCAAGATTTAAATCAAGAATGGACAGAAACATCAGACCCAAGCAGTCAGGATCCATGAACGGAAGCGGTTCTGTTTGATTCAGCCTGAACTAATCGGTACAGCGACTTTCAGCTGATTCAGAAGGAGGAACGGAAAAAAGAGAGATTTCAAAATTTCTTTCCCTCGGAGCGTTTTCGCTCCGTGGGACAAAACGAGGATCAGCCTGATTGAATCCTGCTGCAATGCTCTACTGAGCCACATGCTTCAGGAGTTCTCCTTTGTCGGAGGTCAGAGTTCAACGGAAAGAGTCGGTCGTCCTGCTTACCCAGCTCAGCAGGAAGCGCTCTTTAGGCTGCTCCTTATTTTTGATCAGGAAATATTTCTTCCTTATTCTCCATCCTGGAAAATTACAAAACAGATTTTAAAATCTTCCAGAATTAATTCAGTGTATTTAGTTAATATACCACCAACATTTGACCAAAAAAAGCAGATAATTAATTTTAAAATGCACTTGCGCCCGAGTAAGACTTTTCTAATAACTGCAATTATTTTTATGTTATTTTCATCTTCTTGCTGTACAGCACATAATGATAATGTGGTTATTTAAACATTTTGTTTATTTAATACTTTTGAATTTTTGTGTGCAGCTGTTACACCTGAATTTCCCCAAGTTGGGACAACAAAGGATATATTTCTATTCTCTAAGCAGTCAGTTTCTGAGCTCTAATCGGAGAGCTTGTGTCTGCAGCTCCCGAGTTCATCAGTCAAAATAAGACACCATGTTTTCCAAACATTTTACAATTTCTCTGTGCTTTCTCTTATAAATGAGGTGATAATTTTAAATGCACCTGGGAAACTTGTCCTGATCTATGAGTTTAACATCAGTCGAATTCAAATCAACTAAAGGAACTTTCTCTCTACGATTTAAAGGATATGGATATACATCAACTTTTGTTTTTACGTATTTATACTATTCTAGGTTTTTATTTCTGTTTAGAAATGTTTCTGCTGTACAGGATTATATACAGATTATAAGTTTTACTTGACGCAACAGATTCATAAAAAAATATTAACCACTTTTAAACTATAAATTACATTTTAAAGGTTTGGTGCCTTTTTCTTAAAAGCAGTAAAATAATTTCACTTTTAGTTGACATAAATCTCATGACACCAATGCGCTTCCCGGCCTGAGAGGTCAGAGTGCAGCAGCAGTTGGCGCCATCAGAGCGATGCTTACCCATATCTTTGAGGGGCTCCAGTACCTCCCACTTTGGGTCTGACCTGAAGAACATGGAGACTTGCTGCAGAGCAATTTCTAAGAGACAGAAAGAGACAAACTGCATCATCTCAAGTTTACTTTCACTTCAGGATGGGATTAAATGACCGAGGAAATTCAGGAACTCCTGAACCACAGAAATCAGCAACCAGAAGTTCTGAGTACCAACCTGTGTAGTTGGCTGAGTAGTTGTTGGGGTCGAGGAACTTCTTGACAAACAGGGAAGTGCAGATCAGGGGATGCTGGGTAATGGAGTCCAGGTAGGCCTGCAGTCCCCTCTGCCTCTCTGCTATGAACTCTCTGTCCATGTTTCCGATCAGTTTCTTTGGAGGGAGCGGCAGACTGATTCCACACACCTGAAAGCAGGAAGTCATTCAGTTCTGGTGCTAACTTAGCATAACCTGAGCTATTTAGCATAGTGACAGTTTCAACAAATATGTAAAACAATATATATTTTATAAAAGTTACATCCTGCAGCTTTAACAAACACGGATCCCAAGACAAGCCGGACTCGGTGCTGGATGAAGACACCAGTCCAAAGTTGCGGTGATAATCCAGAGCAGGAAAGGGGCAGAAACACTGCCAGCTTCCTGTGATTGTGACCAAAAAACGGGCCAAAGGGGAGAGAAATGCTGCAGTTCTGGTCCAGTCCGAGTGTCTTACTGGACCCGGGGCCCGTCCATCCCCATGTCTCTGGGTGTCTAGTATTCCTCCAACAATTAGCGGTTAAAAAAAATCAGATAACTTAGATTTTCAAGTCTATAGATTCAAAATATTCCTTTAGTATAAAATAAGATGCCTGATGTAAGCGGACCAGGCCAGATACCAGGGTACGACCCGGTTCTACTAAAGTTTGGATGCAAAGCGGTACAATCAAAGCTTTCCTGAATTTACAAGTCAGTCAGAAATATCTCCAGTTTCAAACAAACACCACTTATATAAAAATAAATGATAAATAACCAGCTTATAGGGCTAAACAATATGGTTTAGCGGCTAAAGTATTTCTTCTGCCTACATCTCCCAGAATGCTGTGCGGTTCTGGATCAGAGTTCAGTGAATGGTCTTTATATTGAGTATTCTATCAGATGTGTCACCTATTGCTATTCCTCACATATCTATTGTAATATATATTATTGATTTATTGTTCAGCTCTACCAGATTAGATACCAGCAATAATCTTATTTTAGCAGCCGCAGGACTGAATAGGGAGCAGATATAAGGTTATACCTTTATTTCCTCCTTTTCATTCATAATTTATTTTAGTTGTTATATGAGCTATTTATATTTATTTTTAAATGAATGAATTAAAAAAATGACAAATGCTTTTCTGGTTTGAATAAAAGCATTTCGATAAGGTTAGCTTTATTTGTTTCCCTTACAACGTCACAAAAAAGGAAACAGAATAAAGGGCTATTTTAAAAACCAATAAATTCACCAAATAAAGCAATAAGCTTACACTTCCCTACCCTTTTCATTGACAGCAGTCTACACAAATGAAAGATATCTAAACACATTACATATATGTCTTCAAATCAGCATAAGATTTTATAATTTTACATTTTAAGGCTCTTAAAAAGCTCACCAAAAAGAACATAATTTGAGATTATTAAATGTATTCCATAGTTTCACATCAATAAGTGAAGCATCTAGATTTTACATTTCCTTTTAGCACATTCTAACGTTCCGGTTCTGCACTCTGATTAAAAGCGTAATCTCAGACCTAATATTTACCGGTCGGTGATTCTGCATATTCCTGAGCACAAATCAGTCAGCCTTAAAAAAAATATGTCAAAGTTCAGATTTGGGCAGATAAAAATAGCAGAGCTCAGACTCTTGTTTTTCAGGATCAAGCAGGGGGCCTGAGTGTCGCAATCCGTCTGCAACGCCGTCAATCAGCGACGCAGATTAGCCAAGACGAAGCTGTGGGAAAACCCAGACCAACGGACCTGGAAAGTTGCAGCTCAGGTTACTGCACCGCTTTTCTTCTACTTCCATGCGGCCATTTTACCACAGAACACTTCCTACTGATTCATCAGGATTCGTTTTTATACTTCAAGTCTTTGCAAAACACACATTATGTTCAAAACTGGGTTATAATAGTTTTAGTTTATGATAGATTTGGGTTTGTTATTACAGTTTAGTTTCCCTTAACTAAACTAAACTAAAATAACATGAAGCAGACAAATTTTGTCTAATTTTGTTAGTTTTAGTCAGATTTTAGAGTGTGTTTGCTAGTTTTTATTAGTTAAATATTGTTTAGTTTTAGTTTAGATTTTATTGGTTATAGTAGTAGTTTTAGTTTATCATACTTTGGTTAAGTTTTAGGAGTAGATTTCAAAAAGGTTTAAGTATCATATTGTGACTATTTCTACATTGTTTTGGTGATAAATACTCAACAAAAGAAACCATTTTGAAAAAATAATTATTAAACTATTGTTGACCAACAAACTGACTCTGGTGTTTTATCACAACTTTTGCGCCATTTTGGGGATTATCGTCAGGAGGAGAATGGAAAGCTAGCTTCAGCTAGTTAGCATAGCCTGAACTAGCCTGGGCTAGTTAGCATAGCTGTCATGACATAATGATAGTCAAAATCACTTTATAAAAAAAAAAAATATTTTTTTTTTTTCATAAAAGATACATACAGCAGCTTTAACCCAGCACACAGAATTAGGAACCCATAGCAGTTTATTAACGTTTCACCGCTAATGTAGTGTTTGTTTCAGTTAGCATGAAACTCACCATCAGGCTGCTGTTCAGGATGTCGAAGTCACTGTAGCGGCGAATAACCTGCAAGAAACACATTCTGTCAGCTTCATCCCTTAATATCTATTGATCCATCATAACCTCAGAGTCAACCTGAAGGCTGTACATAAATACAAGCTGTGAAACAAGATGGCTGCCCTGTCATCAGTTTAAAGCACAGTGGTTGGAAAAAAATCCAGATTTTCCAAATCTATCCATCCTATCCATTTTCTAACACCATTGTCTCTAGTGGGGTTGGGAGATGTTGGTGCCTTTCCAGCTAACGTTCCGGGCGAGAGGCGGGGTCACCTGGACAGGTCAACCGTCGATCGCAGGGCAACAAAGAGACAGCAGACAACCATGCACTCACACCTAGGGAGAATTTAGAGACCAATTAACCTAATGGTCATGTTTTTAGACTGTGGGAGGAAGCCGGAGAACCCGGAGAGAACCATTTATCTACCATCATTGGTGGCTATGCTAACTAGCTTTAGCGTTTACAGCTGGATCCACAAACTGCAGTGTAGCAGACTGTTATTAACAGTACTAAGACCCGGCAATAAAAATGCATTGGTTTCTGGGCTCTCTGAATCAAAAGCATTAGGACATCAAGACTAATCATTCATTTATTTATAGTCACATTTTATGAGATCTTCCTAATATTAGTAAGCTGAGGCTGTGATTGGTGCGTTTACCTGCCAGCTGTTGTCTGAAGACACGCCCCTCTGGACTCTGATGATGTACTCCTGAGACGCAAAGAAGACATCAGGATTTCCCTTATTCAGTATAATCCAATTCAACATGTTAGTATCTTCCACCAGTTTACAGTATTTATTATGAGCTGCTGTGATTGGTTGAACGCAAACATTTAACCAACATGACAAACAGAAAATGTTTGACATGTTTTATCATCCTTTATCATTTCAGAGGCAAAAAAACATTTCATAAAAAGATAATCAAATGAAAAAAACCTTCAGAGAAATCACACCTTCTAAAATAAAAACGATTTTACTCATTATAAAAGTTATCAATATGTGTATTTGGGAGGAAATGGGGAAAAAAAGGAAAAATAAATAAATGCATCAAAACCTAAATTAGGTTATAATTTTCAAACCTGAAAATCCTCTCACAGTTGCTGTTGTCCCTATTGCAATTTTTTTTCCTTCCACTCAACTTTCCATGATTATGAAATATCAAAATATTTCAATTTCTTGATAAGCTGAATTTTTGTTTTCATTCTTTTTAAGCCAGAATCAGCAAAATTACAATAAATATTTCACTCTGTGTTACGAGAGAATATTTGAGTTTCACTTTCTAAAACTGAATAAATATTTAACTTTTTAGCTTATGGAGGCATCTAATCTCAAAATATTAGTCAAATCAAGAATATGGTTTAGTTGATTTCGTTCATAATGACATTATGCTTCCATTTTTTTTTTTTTACTGCTAACCAATTTTTATTATAAATTCACAACCTTTTAATAGTTTTTCAGGATTTGGTTCAGCTTTAAATCTCTAATGCTGAACATTAAATCTGCTGCTGGCTGGACTGTTTCAGAATATAAAGCAATAATAACTCATTCCTAAAGGTTGAATTGAATTTTGAATTGATTAATTTATTTCGGACTTTCCATCAAGAGAATAAAACTAAACAAAATAAACTTACATTTTCCTAAGTTTAACTGCAACACCCTATTACCAACCATACACACATAATTACACGCAAATACACCACTTATTTGGTTACTGTGTAACTGAAAGGTGGGATGAAAAAGTTTAACTCATTTAACCATAATTGTTCACAACATAATAATATTCTGATTTCTTGTTACTTTTCAAATTAAAAAGAATTCTTATGTAAATAATACATGGGGAACATAGAGAAGCCAGCTGCTCTGCGGCTCAACGGTTTCTGTCGTAATGTTCTGGTCATTAGAATTACAGTAAAAACGCTGACGTCACTTCCTGTGAAGCTACAAATTTACTGGAACAGACAAGCAGAACAGCACTGAGCTCGCTGCTGATTGGAAACCAGTTTAATGTTGGTTTCTACTGCTAGTTGAAGGGTAATCTGTCCTGTCCACCAACCCAACAGCTTTTACATTTTCAGGTTCATCAGTAAACTTTAACCAGGAAAAAGGTTCCACAACAGAGAAATAATTCACCATTTAGCTCTGGTCCACCATCCCACTTGCATATGGGAGACACAGTAAATGACGCCTGACTGGATTTCCACTCCTTTTCTCTCCTAGATATGCTACTCCCTAAAGAGGGCGCTGTCCTGTGACGTCATTTCCTTTCCCTAATGTGTGTAAGTATGTGCGTGCATATGCACGTGTGTGTGCGCATGTGAGGAGGCAGCAGCAAAGAGAGATGCTGGTGGATCATTCCAAATAAAGCATGTGTTTTATTGTGTGTTGCTGAAGTAGTCTGGTGTTTTACTGAATAAGCTTTTAATGCTGACAGCATCTGCAGAGAACCTGCGGAAACAGAGCCGGCCCAAGGCAATGAGCCCCCCACACCGCTATGGGGCCGCCGAGAGAACCAAACTAGAATGATGCTTTTTTTAAATTAACACTGAGTAATACAAACTTAAATGCTGTTACACAAGGAAAAAATTATTTCTATATTTTTATTATTGGTGCACAAATCGGGTACCGACTATAAACTCTTATTGCTGTTGGCTGATTTCTCTGTTGGAGAAATATAAGACATTAAACTTCTTAACTTGTTCACTGTAAATTCAGTGTTTTTCTGTAATTGTTGCGTTCTAATAGTTCAAATAAACTGGCAAACTTAAATATCACCCTGCATCTCAAAATCCAAATTATAATAATTATTTTTTGTTTGTTTGCTACAGGAGCCCTCAAATTAAAATATGCATTGGGCCCCAAAAAGGCTTTGGCCGGCTCTGGATGGAAACTAAAAGCAGAAATAATCTCTGCAGATTTCACTGTTGGAAAGGTCCAGTAACGATGATCATAATGGGCCGAGAGCAGAGGTTCTGATTATGTTATGGAGGGCTGGCCTGACATCAGCATGCTGAGCCAACTCAGCTGATCCCCGCCAGACTGTCAACAACGAACAGCGCCTTGGGCCTATTATCGGACAGAGGGTCCCGTCCTGCTTCGTTCTCCAGAGCAAATCAGCAGGTAAGTATCTAGGAAGTTGCCCAGTCAGCGCGTCCGAAAATAGACTCCAAGAGTAAGTCTGGTGGTTCTAATGAACTTCTGACGACAGTAATTACGCGTTAAAGTTGTAAACTGGGTTTTTACAACTGGAGATCATCCGCGCAGTTACACACACACAGCGGAGTCCGATAGTTGAACCAGCAACCACCCGTCTCTTGAGAAGTTCTTCAGACTTGTAGAAACACCGAAGCGGGGCCCCAAGGTTCGGGTCTGTGACCGACGCCGAACACTGCTGGTGGGCCAGTCCAGGTAAGCACTCACCGTGTGGGACTGAAGGTTCTGGCTGGCTTCGATCAACGCCGTCAGCGGCAACGTGTCGTCCAGCAACAGCCTGCCGGGGGTCGGGGACTTCTCCAGGAGAGACATCCCGGAAGGATAGACAGTGAAACTTGGAACCACAGCGTTTGTCTGTCGGTGACACCGAGACGGAACTCCGCTGAGCGCCGGAGGAGTTCCAACAGCCAGCTATCAGTTAGCTGAACTGCTAGCCAGCAGAAGTCAATGCTGTGGCATAGCGACAACGCCACCTGGTGGTCTGGAGTAAAAATGTCAACAACAGTTTTCTTTTTTTTCCTTCTCTTTCAGAAGAAACTTTTTATTTTGGCGGTTGGCAAAAAACCTTCAGTCAGCCTTACCGCCACCTACCGGTAAGGAGTGTGAACCACATGACAAGAAAAAATAAATTATGCCTGTTATACAATTTGCACTGTTTTAAAAAAATCAAACATACCCTCATATCTTCTGCTTCCTGAATCTTTTGCAATAAATCGACAATGTCAAATGTCCTTCTCATACTACTACAATTAATTTTGTTTTCTCTGAATTCTGTAATTCCTACAATGCTAAATAATATGTTCCATTGTCTCAAATTCCCCACAGTCACAATTCCCTGTCTGGTTTTTTCCTGTCAAAATTAATGAGCATAACATACTGTCACAACATAACAGTTTTAACAAATATATAAAAAAATAATTATATAAAAGTGACTCCAGCTTTAATTTCACTTAGGAGAGGATGTGGGCTAGAGCTGCTGTTGACTCACTCATCTGTTGTCAAGTGGTAAAAGGTACAAGTTCAATATATGAATATGTTGGTAGTTCTTTTCCTTAATTCATTAACTGTTAGTGAAATGGAGGCAAACACTAGTCTGCAGCTAAGCTAACTATGTTAAATGGTTGATAATCTCACACACCTCAGACAAAAACTGGGTTACAAATTGACACTCTGACCTTTTTCTCTATATATTCTTTTTTGAAAACCTTACTTTATTATTTTTCCACAGTCGTTTTGTCTTCTACTGATAGAGACAATCTGATCAACCCCTTGCAAATATGTGTTGCTCTGAGAAACGCAGCTGGCAAACACACAAGATACTGAAAAATCTAATTTTTCAACCTGATCCCATCATGCTCAAAGGACTGTCAATCCGTTACAAATGTTTATACCAGGATGTTATCAATGCCAGTATGAAGATCAGTTATTACTGAAAATATATTTTGAGTTTCTCTATATATTGTGTAACCCCAATGTTCATAAAACTCTTCTCTTTGACATGGGGCATTTCTATTTTTGTTCAGTGTATTTATTATTATTTAGTCATAGGCTTCTTCAAATTCACTGGAACAGATCAGGAAATCCTTCCTGCCAGCAGCCATAACTCTCCACAATAACTCTGAAGAAGTTTGAATTAATGAGATACACATTTAATTTACCTTTGGGATGAAAAAGCATTTTTGAATTTGAATATTATTTATTTCAGCTACCAGGCAAAATGAAGCAGAAAAGAAATATGTGGTCGAATGTGCAACTGAATGTGGAGTGTGTTTCAGGATTAAAGTCAAGGAGCTGTCCTCCTGTGTTTGGCCAGCGCAGGGCATTCTGGGTAATTGCAAACACACATCATGCTGGCGTCTAGAGGCAGCAGGAAAAATGACTCGTTAGCCAAAGAGTAAAGAGAAATCCTCCAACCCCTACAATCTGACACCACTTCATTTTTGTTTATGTTTTGTAAAGAAGAAAGTTGTGCTCTGTGTTTTCTAAAGAGGATTTTATGTTGTTTCCTTCAGTGGTTCTTGGTGCAGCGCCCCCACAGGTGAGGAGGGGAACAGGTTATTTTCCAAAGGGTTTGGTTGGTTTGAGCAGTGAGACAGAGAACCGCAGCAGCTGAAAATGTAGCAAATGTTGCAACTTTAGTCCCCAATCAAACTGAGTCTACCAGATTCAGGTGGGGAAACAGAGATCTTCCATGCTACCGCATGTTCTCATGTTTTATTTCAGTAATCAGGAATGATTGTTGCACATAAAGACAATTTTCGTTATGCTCTATCTGAACTGAACTTGTACTTTGAGCATCCTCTTCATGAAAATGCTTTACTACAACAGAATATCTTCAGTCGAGGGTTTCTTCACAACCGTTGTAGCACAGACTGCTACAGGATATTCTTCCTGCCCACAGTCATTAGAATATAAAACAAATCTTTGAAGAAGCTTGGGTACGATGAGTTTCAGCAACTTTTAATTTCCCTTTGTGATCAATAACATATCTTTGAATTGATTTAAAATTCAGTCAGAAGATCTTCCAATGAGCCGCTTCATTTAATTTTCACTATTCCTCTCCAGGTACTTCTGTTCCTCAGTGAGTTAAGAGTGAAAACTTGTCATCTATAAATGTAAAACACTTAAACAATGTTAAAACCACAGTTAAAATATTGCAGGAGTGACACAAGTTACAAACATGTAAAAAAATACAACAAATTGTTTTTCACAAAATCAAGGACAAAAATAAAACTCTTCTATTTATATTATATCACATTATCAGGTCATAGAACCACTTTTTAACCCAATGTCCAACAAGTTGTTGCTGCAATGTTTAAACATAAATTACATTTCTGTGACGGGAGATTAGCTTAATAGAGTTTGTTGTTCAAAACGTCAAAAATATTGACTAGAAACATTTACATATAAAGTAGCACTTCATTAAAACAAGTTTTAAACCAAGAATATTATGAGTTTAGCTGATTTCACTCAACAAAAATATTCTACTTTTATAAACTGATGCATTAGTCCGTTTAATCCTACAAAGTCCAGTTCGTTTGGGGATGCTAATCAAACTCTGAAAAAACAACCAACCTCAGGTCTCAGTTGGGTTGAAGTGAACTCTGGTTCGGTTCTAGCAAACCAGACTGCTGCAAAAGCAGGAATTGGACAACAGCGCAGAGCATCCTGGGTAAATGCAACCAAACAAAAATGCTGGAGTTTAGAACTAGTGGGAAAATGACTTGAGGTCTTTCACCAAAGACATAAGAGAAATCCTCCAATCGCTACAATCTGAGGACTGCAGCAGCTGGAAATGTACCAAATGTTGGGACTTTGGTCCTGTTGCATGTTGCTATCAGACTAAATGCTGCATGAACCAGCAGATCAAGTCTTTGGATGTCAGCTTTGGTCTGCGGTTCAGAAATCCTCTAGTTTGATTCAACAAATCTTTCCTGAGGCGAGTGTTGGGGACGTGGTGGTTGTTGGGCCCACATAATCAGCAGTGGCCGTAATCAGTAGTTAGTGGTCTAACCACAAATGCACTACAGGCGCTACCACCAATACGTTCCCTTCGACTGCAGCTCCTCGACTCCTCAGCACCTTCAAGTCTTCTGGTTTAATCTCCAAATCGTGCCAGAGTTCCTTCCTGATTGGCCGGCGGCCCGGGCTACAGGGAAGCTGCATGAGCGTCGCTGCGCTCCAGCTGGTGCAGCTGAGGTTTGCAGGCTGCGCTGCAGCGAAGTGACGACACCGCAGGCGGCTCCTCGTCACCTGAAAGACAAGCAGAGCTGATAAATCCATGCGGAGACTGTAAAGTCAGCGCAACAGCATTCAGACCCCTCCAGTTATAATTATTAGCCTGTACCTATTTTTATCTTGGTGCCATCTGTTTCTGGCCATTTCCCCCCCAAAATTGTAAAACGATAGTAAAATATATGAAATATCAGTAATTATCGGTAATCGGCCAAAGCAGTGATATTAATATTGGATATTGATATTCATATCATCTCTAGTATTTATATCCTTTAATTTTTTGTCAGTATGCTGTTACAACCTGTAATTTAAATCAATTATATTATTTTTACATTAAGCATCAATACAAATTGAAGACAAAGGAAAAAACCTCACATGAAAAACCAAATGCTCATGACTTTTGTTTTGCATATTTCATTATTCATACTTTTTAAAAGTTAACATTTATATTCAGACCGTTTTATCAGCCCTAATGCAGCTAATTAATGCAATTCAATGTGAGTGCTTAATATCTACAATTTGATGATCAGTTGATTAATTGGATAAAGAATTGGCACATTCTGAAAATGTTTAATTTAATCCCTTTTTATACAATATTATAAATGCATTAAAATGCAAATAAACAGATACGTTTAGTTTTAAATAAGAAATTAAACATTGTATTGCCTAAAATGCATCATCAAACCATTCCTGGATGCATCTGCAGTTTAAAAAAATGCTTTTCACATCAGCGTGTGTTAAAGGTTCATTAGAATTTACAGTTTATTGAATTTTACGAAAGTGTTTTTACATTGTTATCATGTCATTAGTGGCACTATTCTATTTCTTTGAGCTCTTTAATTGTTTACTTGTGAACTAAATGAGGAATGAATCTAACTCTGCAGCGCTGCAGCTTTACCCAGGCCAGACGAAGACGATTCGCTGTCTGCCAGAGAGGAAGAGTCTGCCTGGTCATGGGACAGTCCCTCCATCAGGGGGATGGAAAGCTCCGACGACGGGACGGACGAGTCGTAGATTCCAGAATCCCGAGGAGGCGGGACGTCCGGACCGGAGGAGCCGGGCTCCTCGGTGTGGCCCCGGGCCGGTCGCTCTTCATCCTGGAGGACACAGGGAGCTGAGGAAGAGGAGGAAGACTCTTCGGGTAAAACTCCAGATCTGCTGGTGGACAATCTGCAGAGAAAAAGCAAATGAGTTCATACCCACAGTAAAGTTTTTTAAACTTTTCCATCACCACTTTGAAGATAAAAACAAAACAAATAAACTAAAGGAGACAGTTTCAATTTACTATTATTTAATCACAGAAAAAACACAAAAACTTAAATATTTTTAGTCTAATTTCTAGTGCAAATACCTTAGCAAACTAGAAGACAAGAATAATGTTCAAGTAACTAATCAGTAAGATATAGAAGCTTGTTTTAAGTAAATAACTCTTTAATATTGATAAAAGAAAAGCTCTACTTTCATTGGCTGAAGCATCTTTTAGGTGCAAAGCTAATGTTAGCATGAGGGCTACCACCAGCATGCAGAGCGAATAGCATGTTGGCACTAGCAGAAGGATGTGGGTTATCAGCTGCATGTTGACAAGCAAAAAATGACTCCTGATGCTGTAACAACATCAGTGTACAAGTAAAATTAGAAGGAGGTTTACGACGAGCAATTCTTCATACAGGAGTCAAACACTTTCCAAACCTAAAACACAAGATTAAAATTCAAACACTTTCAAGTATTTCAAATGGCACCGATGAGAACATTTGAGGCAATATTGATATCTGATGTTCATAATGCTCCTATATACCACTATTACTTAAATAATTACATACATTTCACAACTGCTTTGGCATCTTTGGAGGGAAAGAACTACCAGAAATAGACGGCAACAACTAGGTTTGTTGCAATGCACAATAAATCAATTAATGGCATAATAAATTACAACAAGTTCAGTTGTTTACATTTGCACTATTTATCGTTTTTCTCTTGTCTTTCTACCAAGAACTGGATGATAAAAGTCTTCAGTCTGGTGATATAGTCTGAACTAGGACCAATTTTGTTTACAGAGACTTTATAATTAATTTTATTTATTGTTTTGTTTATTTATTTTGCATATTTCAAATGTCCTCCAGTTCCAGGGTTAAATGTTCATCAGAACTTAAAGTTTATTGATCTTTGAAAATGCGTTCTTGGTTTTTTTATGCTATTTCTAGAAATTAGTTGAAAATGGTCTCAAAGCAACAATATTATCGTTTATCGCAATAACTTCTGGAACAACTTATTGTCCCAAAAAATTATTGTTATGACAAACCAAGCAACAAGACAAAAATAAATTTTGGTTGTTAATATCAGCCCAGTTTTAGTTATCGGACCGATATCGACTGAGATGTTGAGCATCTCTTCAGTGTAATAATGAGAGTGTGAGGCGTTGAATGATAGCCGGACATTTCTAAAGCTGCGGACCTGGAAGTGGATCCTGGGACGGAGGCGGAGCAGTGCGGCGGCTCTGGACTGGAGCCAGCGGCCACCAGCAGCACGTTTCTCCTCGCTTCCCCTTCCTGTCTCTCCATGGACGGCGTCCTCACTAGAACCTCGTTCAGTACCACGCCGGAGTCAAACCGTCGCTCCGGCTGAGGCGCGGAGGAGGAGCAGGCTGACCGCGGAGGAAGAGGAGCGTGTTTGGAGGAGGAGGAGTCCGACGGAGCCGAGGACGCTCCTGGGGGAGACGGCTGCTTCTCAAACCAGTCCGGGTTCTGGCTGATGTGCTGGTGCATGTTGCAGATCGAGACGTAGAGAGAGCGTCCGGATTTGCTGCGGAAGTAGTTCCTCCTGGAGATGTTGATGGGCTGCTGCTCCGGGTCGGCCAGCGCAGACTGGCTGGAGTGGAGTTGGCCGTAGAGCTGCGGCAGCTGATCCATGAGCTTCAGCCTGAACCAGGGGGGAAAATAAACCTGAGAAACTGAAAGGTCTATGGTTTAGACAAAATAACTTCATTACATGTTTTGCACAAAATAATACTTATAACATTTTATTCTGGTCAGTTCTGCCTATTTTGATCTGTTTTAGGGCAGCTTGCCACTTTAAATCCAAATAAACTGCTGCTGGCCATACCCCCAACTCAATGTTTACAGTTTCATGTGAAAATGGCTGCAAACAGGTGAGCAACTATGCAACTGAACATCTTTGAAAAGCAGAAGTGGAGCCTCCTGCACAACCAACAAGAATGCAGCTGGTGGTTTCTGGATGCTAAGTCAACAATAAAACCCATGTCTTTTCCAGCAGCCATTGTTCGGCGCATACAGCAGTAAAACCAGCTGACCAAACGTGCTGGAGCTCTGCTGGGGTTGCTAGGCAACTGTGCAGTGCCTGTCAAATGTGACTTAACATTTGGGAGGTTTTTGAAATGGCTCATTTTTCAGACAACAAAAGACATTAACATATAAAAAAACCAGCTGCGTGGTTTTAGATGCGGTTCAGACCCAAATGAAACTCCTAAAAATCTGAAATTTTCACAACACTTGCTCTTTGACCCACTGCTGGTGTCAGCCATGTTTCTACCTTGGAGCCAGACTCAGCGCCGTCGGGATGTCATTCTCTGTGGAATAGTCAAAGTACACAGCCATGAAGCGGCTCAGCTCCGGATCCCCGCCGTCCTCGTTCTGCTTCGCCAGCTTCAGCTTCTCTGCAATCATGGCCACGGCCACGACAAACAGGTCGCCGTGCGATCCGCCGGTCGGGGAGCCGCAGCCACTGTTGCTACGGCGACCAACAGGAGTCTTGCCTCTGCGGCTTTTCTTTTCCACGTAATATCTGAGATAGGTGGAAGTGGAGACAGCAGTGAATCAATGCTACTGGACAGTAAATAATAGTAGTTATATTATTTATTGTTTTCTGCACAAAAAGAATTCACTCTGCTAATGCGCTAATAACTGAGCTGCTTGTTTGTTTTTGCTAACTTTGAAAACGTTTAATGCACTTTAGCTCCCCCAAATGAATTTTTCCACATAAACTGTAAAGCACTAATTGACTTGGCTGTTTTGTAAACAGCTGTTATTTTTGTCTGAACCTTCCAGACCTCGCAGGTCTGGAGAAGCAGCTCTCAGCTTCTATGCACCACAGATCTGGAACGAACACAGAGCTCCTTTAAATCAAGACTAAAAATCCACCTGTTCAGAGCTGCCCTAATGATAAGTGAAACATTAATCAATGTATCTGGTGATTATTCTTGATGATGGCATTTGGAAAAATACTTTCTGCTTGTTTCATAATTGATGACTGTGGTGTTTTTATGGCTCTTTGAACTGCCCTGTTGCTGAAATGTGCTTTACAAATAAACTTTTTAAACTTTCAGTTGAAAAAGTGGGGAAAAAAAATTAAATACATGCAAACATTCACATATATTAACAGCTCGGAGAACTTCTTTACTGGGCAAAATCAGCCACACAATTAGCAAAACTCAAGAACGATAAAATTATGAGTGAAGATCCGTTCCAGAGTCTCTTCCTGAAGCTCAGATCATGCAGGTAGACAAGTTTGAACCGATATACTGTGTTGAATCATATTGTGTCACTGACACATGGTAAGACTTAATATGGTTGAATTTAGCATTTGGTGTTAGCTTCAGCTAAGTAACACATCAGTGTAGCGTTAGTGGACCTAATGTTTATGCTGTATTCTGAAACCGAAAGGTGTGCAGTGTTGGCACAGAGGTAAAGCGCGCAAGGCATGTATGGAGGACGACGTCCATCACAAGTTCAAGTCCCGGCCTGATGACCTTTGCAGCTTGTCTTCTCTATATCTTACATCCACCTTTCCTCTCTGACATCTGTTAAATACAGGCCAATAGAGCCAATAAAACCTTTAAAATATTCTAATATAGAAACTCTTAAGAGATCAACTTCCTTTTTGAAATCTGATATTTGTTATTTAAAGTCAGGACTGCAGGTGAGGACGGTTTTTAGGTGCTGACTTTTTTTTCTTTAATGTACATCTTTAATAACATTGAAGGGAGTCGTACTGCAGGCCTTTAGAGCAGACGGTGATGATGAAGTTTGCTTCATCCAGCTGTCGGCTCAACCACGACATCTGACCCTCTTTGCACATTTCCAGATGTTCCCACAGGTCCAGCACCACCTGAATTGAACAATTGATTCATTACACCTTCATGTTTTTGGTAATTTCAGCTTTTCCAGATCCTGTCTGCCTCACCTCGCAGCCGCAGAAGTCCTGCAGGAAGTAGGCAAAGCTCTGGATAACGCTGGTGTGTTTGGAGCAATCTCTGTTGGAGTAACAGATGAAAACTTTGGGGCGTGGCCACGGACGCTCGCTGTTCAGCGCTGCGCTCTGATTGGACGACTCGCTGCTCTCCTCATCCAGCTGGCTGTAGATGTTTTCTAATAGCAGAGATCACAAATGTCTCACACGCTAAAATAACATCTCTTGTCTGGAAGGTGAGAGACGAGTCGATTTGCATTGCTGAAGTTCATTGCATGTGATCTGGGCCTATTCTTACACACAAACGTCTTGGGATGATTTCTATGTTTTCTGATCTTTCCATATTTTTTCCAATTCATGTAAACGACAACTAGACTGTTCCCGCAGTTTTACTTTCTGACTCATAAAACTAGTTAAGAGTTTCCTTTGAAACACGGTAACATCAGTTGTCAGCATTAGCATTAACTAACCTTATAAACAATGTAAATACAACAATTGCTCAATCAGTTTTTGAGTGCTTTACCCACCTCTGTGTAATACTAATACTATCAGTACATATTACTGCCGAGCTAGCAAAATTAGCTGTGCTATTACGATAGTGCGGCTCACTTCAGACTTGTGGGAATTGCGTATGAAATAGGCATGTTTCAAAAATATCCCGGCTGAGACGCTCTAACGTTTTCACGAACAGTGACTGAATTTCACTGGCTGGCCTCACCTTGCTGCTTCTTGCGACACACTACAGTGAAGAGGGTGGCGAAGGCCGACATGATGACCAGCGGCACGGTGATGGCCATGGCACGAATAGGCCCCGCCCACGGGGAGTGGACTGGACGACAAAACAAACGCAACTTATTCAAATAACTTTAACCATAATCTGGCTCTATAATACTCATGAAAGTACAATACAGCAACTATAAATTACTTATGTACATTGCAACACATCAAGGTAGATACTTGTTCAAGACAAAATTCTAGAAAAGATGCAATAAAATGAAAACTGGTATCGTTCATGTAGCCTCACCCTGGCTGACATGGTACTGCATCTGCCTCCTGGTCGTGTTGCTGTTGTCTCTAAGCTATAAAAACAAGACAAGCAACTTACTGTAAATTTCTGAACACATCACAACATGATTTACAGAGTAAAAACGTAACAGCTTTCTTTCACCAATATTACAGATGTGAAGTTTGACAAAATCGTTTTATTTATTCTTCAAATTAATTTTATTCAATCAAAATAATATATTTACTGACATTTTTTGTATTTTTGTATTTAATTTAGAATTAATCAGTTCCAATAATATTTAATTTCCCTTTGGGATCAATAAAGTATTTTTGAATTTGAATAAGTTACTGCTCTCTACGGTTGGTTGTTACCATAGCAACCAGAAAACCAGCAGCTCCTCCCCTTTTTTCTGTAATTGTGGTTTATTTGGGGGTCAGAATCTGAAACGAAAGCATCAATCTGATACTGACTCTGACTTGGTATTGATATTAGTAATATTTTGATCGATCGCCTGCCTCTACGCTCCAGGGAAAGGAGACAAAGCATGAAGTAAAACCTGACCAACTCTTGCTAGCTACAGTTCTCACCTTCATTTTGCAAGCACTAACAGGACACTACTGCCACATCCTGGACGAAATTATGAGGTTTATGGAATATATTATTACATCTGTATGGCGTAGTTATCAAATGAATGTGTTTGAAAATGTACCTCTATTACGTAGGTTCCTTGCGTGACATCCTGAAGGACACACGTCGTTCTGGCCTGGTTCAGGTCCTGCCAAAATAAACAACTAAAATCACATACAAATATCTTTTTTTTAGAGGTAGGCCTGTTGCAATAAGCAATCAATCAAGTAGTTGCATAATAAATAAAAACAAGCTCAATTATTAATCATAAAATTATTTATTGTTTTCTCTTTTCTCTCTCTGTCAACCAAAAACTGGAAAAATAAAAAAAGTCAGTTTGGTGCAACTGGCCCTTTTTTGAAGGACAGGACTTTATCATTAATTTTATTTGTTGCTTCTGTTGTATTTATTTTGGATATTTAAAATATCTTCCAGTTCCATTGTTGAATGTTCATTAGAAGATAAACTTATTGATCTCTGAGAATGTGTTCTTGCATTGTTATTTCAATGCCATTATATTACTTAAAAATACTCTAAAACCAACAATATTATTATTTATTGCAATAATTTCTGGACAGTTCATTGTCCAGCAACATGTATTATTGTGACAGGCTGATGTAGGAGCAATATTTGACAAGAAACAATCGAGCATGACCCGCCTTCAGACGGATCAAAACCAAATTAAAACTCGTTGACTGGGACCAACACTCGGTGCACTTGAGCACTGAGTGGGTGAAGACGTCCCATGTTGTTCCCATGTGTCTGACTCACAGAGATTAAAGGGCAGAGCCGCTGGACGGACTTCAAAGAGGATGCAGCCAGGAGGGGGCAGTAAAATGGCTGCTCCCTCCACCTTCCAGTGCGGATCTAAACGAGCAGACGCTTCATGTGGTTGGATATTTAGGTCACATTATGGTCTCTCGAAGCACGCAGGAAAAGGTTTATTGGCATTTTAAAAGGCTAACCTGAAAGAACTGAAAACTCAGCTGTTGTTAATAAACGAACTTGCAATAGATGTGGAACAAGCAAGAAAAAACGCTGTTCATGCATCAGCTAATAGTTCAGGTGGCTTCATTGCACCTTACAGTTAAGCCCATAATTATTCATACCCCTTCAAGATTATGTTTAGGGTGGTCAAAGTGGGGCTCGGGGGCCATTTGCTGCTCCTCGAATGATTTTACATACACACTCCGTGAATAAATTAAATAAATTAGGAAAACAAACTACAGATTTTAAATTACATAAAAACATCAGAGCAAATAAAAATCATTCCCAAGGTTTCTTTCTGTTGTCTTGGTAACTAATCCAAGACTGGAGCATTATTTTATTTATTTGTTTTTGATTATTTTGCACATATTTTTTGCACAAACTGCAAAGATTTCTACTCATATTTATACAACTTCTCCTTTTTTTGAGTTGGTTCTTTTTCTATATCATTATTTAATTGAGGATGTTTTATTGTAGATGTTTCTGTGTGACAGAGGAGCCAAATCCAGTCGTTCACATGGACACTAAAGCTATAAATGACAGGGCAAAGTGAGAGTTTAACTACTAATTGACTGAAGATGAATAAACTTAAAGCTGGAGTATTATTATTAACTTGAATATAACTAATAGGACATTTTATCGTCCAGCAACATTTGTTATTGTGACAGGGCTACATGTTACTTTGAAAAAACAAATCAAACTACACTGGTATAATAGAAATCTCTTGGTATTTTTGATAATGCTTCACACCATGTATAAGCAAACACAGAGCCTTACTGGTCTGCAGCGTTGCACCTTGAAGAGTCCGTCCTGCCGCAGCCTGTAATACAGGTAATATAGCTGGAAGTTGAAGGACGTCGGAGCCAAATCAAATGTCACATGAAGGTTTGATCCAAGCTGAGACACATTCAGGGTCTTCGGCTTCCAGACTGAGGAGACAGAACCAGAACTCAACACCAAAACTCTGGATGTGAACCGATATGCAATGATATGAGATAAAAACATTAACATGCATAAATATGTAACAACTTCTGGATCTATTTTTATTCTTACATAGAATCAAAAGGTATCAGGTCGCATATTTTTTTACCACAAAACAAATATAAATGAGAAAAAATATATAAGGATTTGGGTAGCAACATGTACCTGAGTAGCTTTGTGAAAAAAAAAAAAAAAACTTTTACTATGTTGTACTCTTTACTTTTATATGACAAATTTTATTATGAGGCGTTACTATTCCTGACTCTGGTTTGAAGAACACAAAGAGGAACTTACATGGTTTGCAGACCAGATTGTCCGATCCAAGCAGGATTTCACATGCTGTGAACAGGAAAGCACATAAATATAAAATTTTCAGTGTAATAAAACCATTTCTTCTCTTCCCTGATGAATCGAGACACTTTGACAGGGTTTTAATTACAAAGCAATTCATCAAGCTCATCCAAACGTGACTTACAGTTGGTCCTCAGGAAAGACGGAGGGAAGAAGCTTTCATTCATCAGAGACGGGAAAGGAACGACACGAACCATGTAGTCGGTGTCAAAGGTCAAACTACTGAAAGGCTGACTGCTCAGCTTCTGCATGAGGAGAAAAATACTGATTATTAAATCTAGTAGTCAGATTACAGCTGAGTGAAAGCAAACAAAGAATCAAAAGAAGTTTATTTTACACACTACTGTGCACCAGTCGTAATGTCGCCTCATTTCTTTACATTTATAACCTAAATAGTGAAAACGTTTCTGGCTTCAGTTCAGAAAGTGTGAGGATATTTCTCCACACAGATCTCACCGTGCTCCTGAAGGAGTAGTTGAGCTGCCGCGGGTCTTTGAGGATCAGGTGCTGACACTGCTTCCCGTCTGGATTTTTGTCCTCCAAATAAACTCTGAAGCCTTTAATGTGTTCGATTCCTGCAGAGATAAGATGGAAATGGTTTCATCTGTCCTCTCCATTCTTCCTTCTATGCTCTTAACATTTAGAATGTAGAAAAATGTTCTGCATGTCCTCTTCAAGGTTATTACAGTTAGATAAAACTGACAAAACAATAAAATTGCAACATTTGTTACATTTTCACTTTAACATTGCACTGAGTCAAACAATCAAAACTAATTTAAAAAAAAACCTGTTCTTCTCCTCACCTGTTGGAGGCACTGCACTAAGAACCACTAAAATAAATGACATAAATATCTCTTTTGTATTTGGCAAAAAACTATGAACCATTATTTCTGCTACTGCTAGACTAGCGTGTTTGTTTTGGTTGTATTTACCCATAATGCACTGCACTGTCGTCCAATTCCTGCCTTTGGTTCAGTCTCCGAGCTGCTTGGTGTTAAAGCACACAGGCTGAAGTTTTCAGAGTTTGCTGTTTTGGTTTGCATCAGAGTTCAATTAAGCATTCATAGCTCCCCAAACGAACCAGACTTTCAAGACAAACGGACTGGAGTTTGATTAAAGTGGACCAAACAGGCCTGGTGTGAATGACGCAGCCAACATCTGCAGTCCTGAATTAAAGTGAACCTCTCGCTGCAGTTTATGTTCCTCCAAATTCAAACTTTTTTTTCTCTAAATCAGAGTAAAATACTTTCGGAAATGATTATGGGACGCATTTCTGTGGACATAATTTGGACCTGTCCCTTTGTTTCCTGTCTTCACCCCTCCCATCCTCTTCCATTTGCGCCCTCCTCCTCCCCGTTCTTCGCAGCTAAATCTCCTCCTCTTTGAAAACATCTGTCTTGTAATTACACCTTCACATCCAACAGACATGTTTTTCCCATTAGCTCTGCAGGAGAGGCAGAGAAAAAGTGGAGGGACAGGTTTCTGTGTCCTGAGGCAGATTCCTGAACATGTTCTTCCGTTTCTCTCTGTGACTTGAGTAGAATTTGCATTTTAGCAGCAGCAGCTAATGCATTTTTACCGCATTGGGTGATTTGACATTGTGCACAGAGGATGAGTCATGGATTGGCTTTGTTTTTCCAGAACACGGGAAAAACAAGTGCAAAAAAAAGTAAAACTGCAGAGGGAAATCAGGCATTTCCGTTCACTTCTGATCCCTGGAGTAATGCAGCCTGGCAGCAGCAGACAGAGGCAAACCGAATCCATCCAGAACCACTGAGCCATCAATTTCCAACGGCCATTATTATCAAAAACGGGCCTTAAACAGTCCAGACTTATCAAACGTAACAGGCGAGATATGAAGTTCTGATTTGCGGATGAAGCAAAGCCAGGAGGAAATCCCCAGAGTAGCCGAAACATGAGCTCAGATTTATTTTGTTCCCAGGCTGAGAGGAAGGTAGCAGCGTCTTTCTCGCTCTGATCAGGTTTTCATTCATTTTTAAACAAAAGTGAGCTTTTTATTTTGACTACACTACCATAATTCACTTTCCTCATCTTTTTTTCTGTTCATCAGTTGATGAGGTGACGCTTCTCGTTTCTACAGCAGCTTTACTTTTCTAATGTTTTCTATCTGTTGGACGTTTTAAGACCAGTAAAACACAGGAAACCCTTTTAAGTTACTGTTCATATATTACCCTGTTATAACAATACATTATTACTTTATTGAAAGTTTAATACATAAAAAAGACTTTAAAAAGTGTTGCTTATTTGGTATATTAGTCTTTGATATACCAAACTTTATATATGACTTTGTTTGTCTGATTATAAAATCCAATTTAGTGATTAGTTACTCAGTACTTTACAAGTCTTTTTATCAAATACATTGCAAATTTATTTTATTAATTTCTAAATCAAAATTCTTAGAACTCTTTAAATAAGACAAAAGTAACTTCTAAGTAACTTTTCAGCAAGATATAGGAGCTTGTTTTAACCATGGAAACGACAGGAAAACTCATCTGTGCATCCCTGTTTCTGGAACAGTTTTATAGATCTCCAGTGAATTCCTGACATATTCATTCATAATGAAAAGAACATGGAGGACTTACACAATAAAAACATCAATACTGCAAAAACACAAAATCTTATCAAGTAATTTTGGTCTAAACATCTTTGTACACTTGAATTAAGACAAAACTATCTTATAAATACATGTTTAACAAGATATAGGAAGTGTTTTAACTCTATAATTGCTTAATATTGATTTAAAAAAGTATAACCGAAATAGTTTGCCAATGGAACAAGACATTCAACCCATATTATAACTTATAATATAGTTAGTAGTTATATATTTCAGTTAGAACTTTTTCATCAATATTCTAAGATTATTGACTTAAAACAAACTCCTGTATCTTGCTGAAAAGTTGCTTTTAATTTAGTTCTGCTTCATTTCATACTACAAAATTTGCATTACAAAAGAAAGCAGAACTACTTGGTAAAATTTTGTGTTTTTGCAGTGCATGTAAGCGTGACATGGATATTTTCTGGAAGATATCTGCCTCCACCAGAAAACAACAGGCAGGTTTGTCACAGAGAGAAAGAGAGAGAGGTTTGCCTTACCATACACTCTCTCACACACTCACACACACAGTTGTGTTTTCATATATTATGGAGACTTTATATTGACTTCTATTCATTTTCTACGGCCTAATCCTTACCCTAAACATCATACACCTGACCCCTAATCCAAAAACAGCTTTTCCCTCATGGGGACCAAGGAAATGTCCCCACATGGAGCAGTGGTCCCCCCAACCCCACAATGTAGACAGAAATATGGTAGGTCCCCACGAAGACATAAAAACCTGGATCACACTCACACTCACACACACATTCCTTCACGGTCAAATCGTGGTATTGTTGTGTGAGATGTGATCCTTTTTTCTCTCCGCCTCCAGGTCCGATCAAAGGGACACACAGTTCTTGGTAATCTTAGTACTCTGAGCGGTTTAGGATCTCATTTTTCCTCTCTCGGCAGTCTGTCTTTTACCTTTCAACCCGACTCGTGTAAACACAGACAGACAGTTGCAAAGGTTGCAGACGGTACCTAGTGGACTTGCAGACCAGTGGACGACCACAGCAGCCTGGTCGTCACAGGCCAGGTGGCTGAAGGAGACGTTGGATACCTCATGGATCACGTGTTTCCCCAGTGGGTAGCTTAATGAGCAGTCTGCAAACAAAAAGTGAAAAAAAGCAGAGGGATACCTCAGCACTTGTTGACAACATATTTGCATTGCTTAAAGGGAACCTATCAAGAAAAAATAACTTTTTGTCGGTTTTTATGCTTCCATTTTGAAGCATAAAAACACCATAAAATAGCATTCCACCAGCTGTTTTCTGGCAACACGTTAATGTTTTTTAGTGTCTGGAATAGGAACTGCTTCAAAGACCTCCTGATAAAGTCACAATCAGAGGGCACTGGAGTTTTACCTAGCATCCCAAAATGAGTTCCAGCATGTTTTCTCAGGTGCTTCTACTGCTTTATGCGCTGTACAATGGCTGCTGACAAAAACAAATGTGTTGTTGTTGACTTACCATCCAGAAACCACTTGCTACAATCTTGTTGATTGTGTAGGAGGCTCTACTTCTGTTTTTCAAAGATGTACAGTAGTATAATTATGCATCTGTTTGCAGCCATTTTTATGTGTGAGGGTAAACATCGAGTTGGGGACGTGGCCATTCACAGCTCTTTGGATTTAAAGTGACAAGACGCCATAAAACAACTCACAATGGCCAGATAATGAGATTTCGGATCAGTTCTGGCCATTATCGTGGAATGAACATGTTTTGTTTCGACCAATTCTAATTTGTTCAAAGAAACAAAATAGGTTAGGTGATATACTGGCCAATTCGGCTTCTGTACACAGTTAGTTTTGGCATTAATCACTTGTTAAATCATCAATTTTGTTTTCACTGAAACCAAAATTTAAATAATTCAATTTTGCTTCAACTGTTTGATTTGAACAATCTTATTCTGCAACCAATTATGGTAAATATGTATACCTCAGCAGCTGTCAATATTTTTTCAGGCAGGAAATTTTTGCCCATTAAATTTGCAGTGATTATAAATAGCACTGTAGGATTCATTTACAAAGAAATCTTGCCATTTGTGCCTTACTACACTGCAAAAAAAATTTACCAAGTATTTTTTGTGTAGTTTCTAATATAAATATTTTAGCAAACATGATATAAAACTTACAGATTTTTAGCAACGTATGAGCTTGTTTTAGGTCAATAAAGCATTGCTTCTAATGGCAAATTATTTCACTTATGACTTTTTTCGCATTCATAGGTAAAATAATCTACCAGTGGAGGATTTAAAACAAGCTAGTACATCTTGCTTGTGAGTTAGTTTTGTCTCATTTCAAATGTAATAAGATATTTATATTGGAAACTAGAACAAAAATACTTAGTAAGATTTTGTGTTTTTGTAGTGTAGTTGTCTTAAAGCCAAAGTCAGACAATTGAGAGCTCCACATGAAACTCTTGATTCATTGGTACAAAAGGACATGTAAGAAAATATCTGGTTCTGCATTAATGGGTCAAGAGGCCATGTCTTTGAATTACCCCCAATGCTTTATGAAAACTAATGATACCGCGGCTTTGTTGCAGGTTTGAGGTGGTTTTGTGTAAACAGCATCTAAGATTTGAGCCTCTGGGTGGGAGGTTCCCCGGAGAACAGATAGCTGACATCTGAGGCGGTAACCATCAATGGTGCTTATTTTACTCCTTCTTGAAAAGTAACATTACCCAACTTTAAATTGTAATGCGTTCTGAGGTTTCTGTTGGTTCCCTAAGGGGCTAGTGTTGTCATCCACCTCAAAATGTGGATGATAATGTTTGTTTGCTCACCTCAGTTTATCAAACACTAAGAACCATAAAGTGCTAAGGTATATCCATGGACCTTTAAACATGTAGCATCATTTTTTTAAATGTAAGTTTAGAAGTTTAGAAACTTTAATGCAAGTCTGAAGCAAACACCTGATAAAACAAGTCACAAGAATTATGCCAACAGTACAGAGGCCAAGCCAAAAGCTTAAAACATTCAAGCTAACAGCAAAAAAGGCTCAAACTAAAAGTTAATTGGAGTCAAGCTTAACGCTAAAAGGCCAAGTTAGGTCAGCAAATAAGTCAGGCCAAAAACTAAGAGCCAAACTAACAACAAATCAAATTCAAGCTAACAGATAATAAAAGTCAAGCCAATGATATTAAGCATCAAGGTAAAAGCTAATAAGAGTCAAGCTACAAGGTAAAAAAAACTTGAACTAGACATTAATGAGCTAACAGTTAATAAAGTTAAGCTAAAATCTAATAAGGGTCTAGTTACCAGCTAATAAGGGTCAATCTAACAGCTAAATGAGTCAAGCCAAAATGTAATAAGATATGGTCACCAAACGTCCTTTTTTTGGCAGATGAGTGATTTCTGTTAGTTTCGGTAACATGTCTGCTGCTGGAACTAGCCAATCAGTGTTTCTGCCCAATTTGAGCCTGCGAGTCAAGCCAAAACACGTAAATCATACAACAGTTTCTATAACACATAAAATAGTGAGACAACACATGAAGTGAGATGGATTGGAGGAAAAAGACCAAACTAAGGATACAGGCAAAAAAAGGAGGCGTGAATTTAGACACAAGTCACTGCTCCTCTTCCTCAGAGCCGGGTCATCTTCAGGCCTGAAGGAAGAAGGTCACAGCTGGCTGCTCCTCTTCCTCCTCCTTCTTATCTTTCATAGAATTTAATAGGAAGGGAAAGGATTTTGTCACTATTCTTCTTCCCATTGAATCTTTGTCCTCAGATTTATATCATAAGACAAAGTCTGGGAGACAGAATTCAGTGAAGGATGAAGATGGGTCCCGCCTTCTCCTTTTGTTTCTCCTTCCAGTTGGGATTCAACTTCCAGGGTAGAAAGAAGAAGATGGATGATAGAGACGCTTTGTCTCTTCCTCAAAATCTATATGTGTAAAAACCATTATCATCCTCTGAGATCTGTTTCTTATAAAAGAAAGAATTTATACAAGCACAGAGCCCTGTGGAACACAAGTGACCCTCAAGTGGAAAAATTTGTTGTAAATACGCATGTAAATAAATAAATCTTCCATTTGGTCCAATTATCAGGAAATATAGATAAATATCCAACATTATGCTGATGTTACTCAGTTATATGTATCCATGATGGATTCAATACGTTGGGTGGATTATCAGCATGTCTAGAGGACATTAAAACCTGGATGACTCTAAAATCTCTTCTTTTAAATTCTGACAAGTCATAAGTGGCTTTTTTTGGACCAGAACCTCTGAAAATGAAGCTGCTTAGTCAATCATAATAGAGCACATTGTGTTATTTTTACTTATTGTATTCATTACTTTATTGTTTTTAAATCTAAAATGAATATTTTCTAAGTAAGGTTGATTGTTGCAACTAACCGTGGATTCCTTTAACTTTTTGTTTTCTGTCAGATATTTTTCTCTCATCTGCTTTGGCTGCATCAGCTGTCAACGCCAAAAATAATCAGTTTATGTGTTTCTTTTTTATGTCTTTGCTCTGTCGTCTCGCTTGTTGTGATTCTGTTGGAGATTTCATTGTGTTAATGGGGAGTTTTTCCTCTCCACTGTCACCACATACTTACTCTGCAGGAGACGTTGCTGTAAAGTCAATGACTCCATGCAATCTGCTGGGTTTCCTTAGATAGAAACCTTTTGATGAAGATTCCTTGCAACTGATGAAGATTCCTTGCAACATTTTCGGCTATGAAACAAACTAAAGCCTTCAAATTTACAAATTTTAAGAAAAAGTTAATAAAATTTAAGCCTCTGCAGCAACTCGGTTTAAATTTATTCACTGCTCATCAACAACCAACTGGAGGTCAAAGGTCTTCTCACTTCATATTCCCCATGACATCACTTGTTATAGAAAGGAGGCCTGACTCTCCTCCTACGTCCTCCATCCAGCTGGAGAAGAGGAACCACTGAGGTGTGTCAGGCAGGAAGGATTGTCATGCTAACACGCTCCAGTGCCTTAATTTGCCTCAAAGTATGAAGGTTTTAACTTTTATTTCTCAGAAGCAACACTTCAAAGTCCCATGACCTCCTGACCCCTCAATAATCCCAGAGATACTGCGAATTTGGGTAAAATTAAATTAAATATGTTCTCTAGAAAACATCTGTTCATCTATATGTTTACATTAAAGGGACCCAGTGTGGATAAGAAAATACAAAACAAAAAGCATTTAAAAAAATTAGATGAAGGCAATTAAAAAAAAACTAAACTTTTGAACAGTTTCATAAAAATCTCCTTGCATTTTGAACACTTCTAGATTTTGGACTTCAAAGTAAGAAAACAAGTCATTTGGATATATAGTGTAGATCCTGTAGCACTGGAAAAACATAAAACTATTTTTGGTCTAACTTTTAGTGCAAAAATATTAGCACACTTGAAATAAGACAAAACTACTTCACAGGCAATGTCTCAGCAAGATGTAGGAGTTTAAGTCAATAAATTCTTAATATTAATTTTAAAAAGTGCTACTTTCACTGGCAGATTATTTTACTTCAACAGGACAAGTGTCTCCAGTGGAATTAGCATTTCATCATCAATACTGAAGAATTACTGGCTTCAAACAAACTCCTACATCTTGCTGAAAAGATACTTGTGAATTAGTTTTGTCTTAAATTGTAGATTTATTGCATTAGAAGCTGGACCAAAAATAGCTGGAAAGATATGATGGTTTTCCAGCTTCAGACCAGCACAAGCACACAAAACTGTATCTAATGTATTAATAAATATGTGCTGCATTTGCTTTACTAAAAACTACCAAGACATTCAAACACACACACAAAAAGTGACGTACAAAAAGAGATTTTAAAGCCTTTCCTCACTCATGGTCACGGACAAAAGCGGGAGGCAGGGATTGGCCACGGCTCAGGAACTTGACTTTACGAGTTAAAGGAACAAAAGATGAAGGAAGCAGCGGATGGGGGAAGTAAAAGTGGCTGACACCGGGGGACTTGTTAAAAAATAGAGGAAAAAGACAGACAATGGAAACAATCTAATCATGAATGCTTGTTTTTTTGTTGTTGTTGTTTTTTTTTTTTGGAAAGATGTATTTTTAAAATGAATTCAAAGCAGTAGATCTCATCTGGTGATGCATTTTCAGGGACTTTAGGAAAAGCTGGAGATGAAGAAATCCACACTGTTTTGGTATGAAGGACGAAATCTATCCTAAGTTTAGATTTAGGACAATAATAATGTGGGACTAAAGTCGCAACATTTGTTACATTGTCATCTGTTGTGGTTCTTTTTCATACTGCAATGTCATCCATCCATCCATCCATCCATTTTCCGTCACCCTTCTCCCTAACGGGGTCGGGAGTTGCTGGTGCCTATCCCCAGCTGCGTTCCGGGCGAGAGGCGGGGTCACCCTGGACAGGTCGCCAGGCTGTCGCAGGGCTACTGCAATGTCAAATGATCCAAACTCTTTTAAAAAAACATGTTCCCTTCATAACCTGTGGGGGCGCTGCACCAAGAACCCCTGAAGGAAACAATAATGGAGTGGCGTAAGATTTTACCGCTGTAGGATTTCTCTTTTGTTTTTGAGTAAAGATCACAAGCCGTTTTTCCTGCTGATGCTAGCAGTGTTTGGTCGTATTTACCCAGAATCCCCTGTGCTACAGTTCACTTCCATTTGAATGCAGACCAGAGTTAGATCACTTTCTAGAAAAACAAACTAGAGTTTTCTTAAAGCAGGCTAAACATTAGGTTTAAGTAAAATTTAACAAACTAAAGGTCGGTGTGAATGCACTCTCAATCCAGATTAAAACTTCTTAACATAAAAAAACTCAAAAACACCAAATGAGATTTTTGCAGGAGTGCTAACGTTAAAAGGAAATTTCTTAAGCAAAAATACATGCTGCCTAGACCATAAACGTGTTTAGTACCGATTACCTACTGCACATCATGCTCTGAGTTCACACCACAAGGGGGCACTGTAGGCAACCACTCTCTTGCGTTGTTGAAATTAGTAGTGAACCAAATAGGCACAGCCAATTCACCAAAATCAAAATCAAGATAAATCAGTCATTCAGTTCAGAGAAAAACTCACTGTCAGTCCTGAAGGTGACGAACAATTTACGAACTCCCTCTGCACCAGACTGCACCTGCAAGACAGAAACAGAGACAATTTAAGCTTCAAAATGGTAAAATCAGTAAATCAAAGCTCCCAGTTTATATCTAGGATTACACCCTACAAGCCAATAGCTTAAAAGAGAATATGAACCCATTTGAATAAAAATATCCAGCTTCACACCATAAAACATCACAACATTTAGGTGAAGCGTGAAGTCAGAGGAGATAAGGTTTCTTCTCTTCTGTAGTTCAATATTTATCTGGTTTTTATGACAAGGGATAAGACAATGGTTCCGTAAACATGTAACCAGTTATTAAATGTACCTTCTTGTTAGCTTAATTAGCTAGCAAACGCAGCTTGTTGTTAGCTTAATTAGCTAGCTGTTATTAAAGGCAGCCTGTGGTTAGCATAAGCAGATAGCTGTTGGTATAAGACTGCTGTTAAATAATTAGCTAGCTGCTTATGCTAACTCCAAAAAGAGCAAAAGAAATAATACACTTAATGAAAAAAAAAAGAAAATTAAAGTGAAAATCAAATGGTTACAAATAGAAATACATTTTAAAATTGGCTTATAGATTAAATAAAACTACAGTCAAATGAAAATAAAATCCACACATATTTTCCCACTACATTTAAAGCACATATAAAAACTAAATAAAAACAAATGCATAAGGAACGCATTTTAATTTGTAATGTGTGTTTCTAAAGTGTGTCATCATATTTACTAATTAAATCATTTTTATACTTTCCCAGTAGCTTCTACAGCTTTGGAAGGTCACTCCTAACTTAACAGTGTTCTAGTTAGTTGGAAACCCAGAAGGATTTCATAGTTGTTCTGTTATTAGCATTGACACATTGATAAACATTTTATTCTCTCCGCTTCATCCATTTAATCATACTGCCACATGCTCAATACATGCCAGAACTGTAAATAATAAATAAGCAGCATTTATTCACAAAATTGGCAACCATATTCGCTGTTGAGGTCAGAGTTTGTGAACTTTAATGACTTTTTCCTGTCTAGAATTGGGAAATTTGTAAAGAAGATACGAACTACATCATTGATCACTACATCCAAAGCCAACCCTGCAGCCTGAAGTTACCATATACTCCTTCTTCTCTCTCCTGCACAAAAACATATGATCCCTTCAGGCATAATTCAACAAAGGTCTACCAAATTTATAGCTCTCACATTGCCTTTTATGTTGTCCTACACATACAACTTTCCACTTTTAGTCTCGTTAGAGGTGTCAGGCTGTGGCCACATGCAAGAACCACAAATACACACCTGAAAGCAATAAGGTCGAACCCCAGCTGTGTGTGAGTGGATGCTATAGGAGGTGTAGCGTGCTTATTAGCAGCCACTGTACCACAACAACCCGTCCATACAAACACATACACATCTGCTGGTAATTATGTACTTGTGAAAACCTTCATTGGCGCCCTGCATTCCTCAAACTAAACTAAAACCCAAACTCAACTCCTGGCCATCAACTTTGAAGAAGTCAGGTCAACAAATGCTATAAAAATATTTACTGGTCATTTGGAAGTCCTCAAACACTTTTTAATCTATTTTAGACGTTGCCTTCAGTCTGCCTGCACTGCTGGGTTGACCTTTGGCCCTCAGGTTTTACGTGCGGCTGTGTGCCCTGATGTCCCACTGGCAGCATGAACTGAGAGGGTTAATTACAATGCGGGGAAGTTTTTTCCCCTGGGAGACAAACTTTTTTTTTTTTACATTTCAAAATGCTTTGCATCATAAAAACAAACAGAGATTCACTGAAACATTACATTTTCTCATCATTGCACATCATAATGTTCATTAATGTTTCATTTATACAGTTTCAAAAGCAAATCTAACCAGGTGTTCTAAAGGAACTCAGTGTTTCGGCTGTTTTGCAGTTTTCTGGGAGTTTGTTCCAGATTTGTGGTGCGTAGAAGCTGAATGCTGCTTCTCCATGTTCTGTTCTGCACAGCGAGTTTTGATCCACATCAGTTGGATTACGTATTCGCAGCTAAAAAACAGATAAAATGTGTTCTAACTGTTCAAACTCTGTGAAAATTTGTTTTAGTTCCACATATGGAACATATCTGAGTTTCTGGGAGTTTCGGTACCGAGCCATTCAGACTGCCAGGTATGAGTCGCGTTTTCCTGCTGCAACCATCTCCAATAAGAAACAATAAGAACAATAATAAAGCCGGCTTTAGGAAATCTGGAGGAGATCTGCTGTCTCCCTACAGGTAAAGACAGAAACTGCATAAAGTGAGAAGTAACTTTATTCCTCCTTTTCAGGTATTTTCTCCTCCTCTTCAAAGTTTAAATCAGATTCTTGCCAGAGTTTTTGACTGTTGCAATCAAAAAGCTTTCATTCTGTCACAAAAGGCTGCTATTGGCCGGAGCCGTGGGTGTTCGGACCCCCACCGGGGCAACATGGAGCTTCAATCACACCAACAAGGAGGAAACGCTGCTGCTGTCTGTCGTAATGCAAGTGTTTGTTACACAGAACCCTTCCTCCCACAGCAATTACCAGCTTCCTGAAGACGAATAATACTTAACGACTTTAGTCTGAGGGGGAAGGTGAGAGTTCGCACAGCAAACTTCACCCAAAGCAACTCTTATTCTGAGCCAGAGACATTTCCTGCCCCCCCAGTTCAAAATTAAGTTTCAATGCTGAATATTCACATCACGAAAACAGAAATTTAAACTTTTGTTTTCAAATTGAAAAATCTAGTTGATGCTTAAGGAAGTTTTGCACTGCAAAAACAGAACATCAAACCAAGTATTTTTGGTCTAGTTTCTATTGCAAATGTCTTTGTACACTTGAAATAAGACAACGCTAACTTAGTAACTTTTCAGCAGAATAAGTTTCAAGTTAATAACTGCTTACCAAGTTACCAATTTCATTGGCAAATGAAACTGGAAATGAAAGTGTTATCAGTAATAATTTTCCATCAGGATTAAAGAATTACTGGCTTAAAAATAAACTCATATCCTGCTGAAAAGCGAAATAAGACATTTATCCCAAAAACTCGACTAAAATTGTTGGAAAGATGTTTGTTTTTGCAGTGCAGCTTCAGAACTGCATTTACCAAACAAAAGGAAAGTTTTCAGCAAGTTTGCTTTCAATCACCAATGGGGGAAAAAAAAATCTGATTTTTAGTTTTTGCCTTGCTCACTAAGGGAAAATTTCCGATTTCACTACAAAAACATAAACTTTAACCAAGTATTTTGGCTTAGTTTCCTGTGCAAATATCTTAGTGAACCTGAAATTAGAAAAGCTTAACAAGAAATGCTGAAAAGTTAAAACAAAATTATTCCTTTCCTTAATATTGACGTAAAAGTTTTAGCTCAGTGGCAGATTATTTCAAGACATTTTTCCCAAATTAATCTGTCAGTGAAGCTAGAACTTTTAGATTAATAATAAGAAATTATTGATTAAAACAAATTTATATGTTGTAAGTTAGTTTTGTTTTATTTCAAGAGTACTAAGATATTTTCACTTAACTGTACCAAAACTACTTGGTAAGATTTTGTGTTTTTGCAGTGTAGAATCCAACAGACAGAGAAAGAGCTTTCTGCTTTCCTGTTCCCAGGTGTTGTTTTTAACGAGTAATTACTGTTTTAGCTCCATCTGGCTCCAGAGCCCAGGGGCCAAACAGACAGAGACACATCAGCGAACCGCTGCATGACAATAAAAGGAGCAAAAATGCCAGAGAAAAAATGGCAAACGATGAAAAGTTAAGTTAGATGGAGCAGCTGTCCGACCTCCTGCTGATTTCTCTGCAAAAATCCACTTTCTAAAAAGGACATAAGAACAACATAAACACAGGAAAAAACCCCAAAAAAACAAAAGATCAGAGAAGAAAGAGTTTCCCCTGGGAATCCCCGAGCCACACAGACTCAAACTCGGCTCCCGTTGTAATCAGACAGCTAATTGCAGCCTCACTTAGCTAAAACTGCAATTAATCAAACCAGAGGGAGGAGCGGTGGAAGGACTGGAGGAAACAGAGGGAGAGGTAATCTGAACGCCCGCGGGGAAAGAAGAGATGCTGGAATCTGATTAAACAGGAACTCCTTCAATTACAGCTTTTTAAGGTTCACGTAACAGACTTCTGCTCTCCTTCGTTTTGTTTAGAGTGACCGGACCAGTTCCAGATGTGGGGAGAAACAAATTCCCGTCTGACCTTTAATCAGCGTAAACGAGCAGAGAGAGGTGGGATTAAAGCTGGATTAAGGAAACCTGCAGCGGGAATCATCAGTCACCCACCGACTCCTGTCAGGATCCTGTTTATCAGACAAACTGCTTTCATTAATTAACCGAACTGAAGAAACACAAATCCTTACCAAATAGTTTTGGTCTAGTTTAGTGCAAATGTATTTGTGCTCTTCAAGTAAGACAAAACTAACTCACTTATAACTTTTTAGCAAGTTGTTTTAAGTCAATAATTCCTGAATTGTGATGAAAAATTACTTGTTCCGATGGCAGATTATTTTTGTTCTAACATGGGAAAATGTCTTGCTGAAAGTGAAATAATCTTCCAGTGGAACTAGAACTTTTTTGTTGATATTAAGGAATTATTGACTGGAAACAAGCTCCTATATGTAGCTGGAAAGCTACTTATATGCTAGTTTTATTCTAGTCAACTAAGAGTTTTGCACAAAACTACATCAAAAATACTTGGTAATGTTTTGTGTTTTTGAAGCGTAAGACTTCCCTGATCATCAAAAGCACTAATTAGATTTTTCAATTAGAAGATGAAGTTCAGTTAGTTTTAACTAGTTTTTATTAGTTTTAATGTTTAGTTTTAGTTTTTATTAGCAGCTTCACTTTTTTCATTCTGGTTGATTTTTAGATGCCGAATTAACAAACGTCAAAGTATTGTGATTATGTATCCATCGGTTTGGTAATGGTTGCTCAACAGAAGATGTTCAAAAAATCTACTAAATTATTATTATTAAAAAACTAACTCTGGAGTTTTCGCCCAAATTTTGCTGTCGCCATTTTGTCGACTAGCATAGCGTAGAGTATGGAGTGCCATAATTTGACGTTAAAAACTGTTATATAAAACAATATAGTTCCAGTTATATTTTTTCCCCATTAATTCCTGTTTTTACTTATTTCAGGTAACAAAAGTGACTAGACTTGTGCATTACCGAGAGCTTTTAAATATCTCTGTAGGGTGCTGGTTTCAGATGTCTCTAAGCTCCAATTCCCTTGAAGTTTTCCTCCTCAAAGGAGAAATAATGCTAAATATTTTCACTTTATTAACTAATATGCAAAGTGCAGACTTTCCCATCGTTGCTTTGGTTCTGTTTTCTGCTTTCAGTTTTTTTGTTGTAATCAATCACAGCCAAAGCAGAAAATTTTGATCACATTTAAAAACACACAGAGCTGAACTTTGAGCACCACATACAGGCTTTAACTCTTCTCTTATCAGCTGATCTCAGATCTGCAGCGAATGCTGGAGGAATAATCTCCAAGCTGGAGCGCGGAGCAACAAAGCCGGCGCTGTGTGTGAGCATGTGTTCAGGAGCAGCCAACCAGAGATTTCCCACCGCAGGAACAAAACCTGCAGCTTCCTCCTCCTGCATGACTGCTCCTCAATGACCCCCCCACCCAGCACCGGCCTCCTTCCTCCTCCTTCTCCTCCTCACCCCAGAGGAGCCACTCTGATCCTGCTGTGAAGGTTTGTCCTTTAAAAAAGCTTTTCACTCGCTTCACTCTTATCACAAAGACAGGAGTCAAGACAAGTCCTGGCTGCTCTGCAAACAGACGAGTCACATGACCGGCAGGTAACACCTGGGTTTCCTCTGCAGGTGATAACCAGAGGAGGGCAGAGAATAAAGAAATATGCTCAACTAAGAGTACCACCATGTCAACATATTTTCACTAAAGTAAAAAGTGGCCATCCACAAAATTACTCAAGTAAGAGTCAAAATACTTCAAATTACTCAAGAAAAGTAAAAAGTACAGCGCTTTAGAAATACTCCTAAATGTACATTAAAAAAAGTTACTTAAATAAATGCAATTGAGTAACTAGTTTCTACCAACTCTGAATGAAAACTCCATGTAACGATTGAGTTACTAATTGGTATGTTTCACTAAAATATTCTGCATTTAGTTTGATAAAAGAATCGCTTTGTTTCGCTTTCTCTAATTTTCTTGTGTAAATGTAAATGATATGTGATTTTAATTTTGTAATTTTAAATTTTAACAGTTTGGAGTAGAGGCGAAAGAAGGAAAGGTGCCTGAGGAAGGTTAAGTTGGATGCATTTTTAGTTCAAGCCTGATTTTATGACCTGAACGGTGATATTTGAATGACAGCAGAAGAGTTAATTAATGTAGTTTGGCTTTCATGCTTAATGAAACATTTATAAGGTCTGATTTCGTTCTTTAATCAGCAGCATTGTGTCACCATTGCTAAAAAAAATGGAGAAAACCCTGAAACTTAAACTTGGCTGAAGGCTTTTAATAAGGATAACTAACCAAAACATATCCTAAAAGCACTTTCACTTTAGCAAAGTGAGGATGCTACCTGAAGTTAGAGGAGCAGAAAAAAGTTTTTTTTCTTCAGAAATCCTGTAGAAATTGGAACAAAATGCTCCACTCTGCTTGTTTTGAGCCTCAGAGGAGGAGCATCTGATTTTATCCTGGTTTCCATCGCTACAAAAGACACGTGTTTCGCATCGGCCGCCCATCCGGCCGTGACGACCTCGGATTCCCCCCTGATGCCAAAAACACACCGAGGCCCTAGAAGGCGACGAGACGCGATTCAAAACGACGCCGCAGAACGACAAGGATGACAAATCCAGACAAGGATGTGGAGGAAGCAGGAAGATTTCCTGGTTTTCCTCCACGGAGACGCATGTGATCGCTTCAGCAGATGTGGTAGAAAGGAAGGATCCATCACCCTGTCCTTCTGGACGGCTTTGGGACAAACTTCACTGCTTAAGCAGGGAAAAAATATGTTTCTTTAAAAGCAACCTGAGTATTTCCCCATAAAAACCCAACATGTTCGTGCACTGTGAGGTACGCAGGTAAATCTTTATCATCGATATTCAGCAGGAAAAGCTACATTTTTAAAACAAAAACTAATTCATAGGTTCGAATTGATTTCTCCAATAATTTTTCAGCTATTTATTCAAACATCTGGTTGCTCTTATTGAGATATGTTATCATTATCTGCTAATGATGGAGACCTGCAGGCGCCGCACCCAAAAAACCCACAAAATCTGAAATATTAGTGGACCAGTTTTTAGTGCAAATATGTCAGTGCACCCAAACCTAACACTGACTTACAAGTAACTTTTCAGCAACATGTAGGGGTTGTTTTGAGTAAATAATTCTTTATTCTTATGAGAAATTGCTTGTTCCTTGGGCAGATTATTTCACTTACTAAATAACAATAAATGTCTTCATATTTAAACAAGACATTTTTCCAATGTTAAGTAAAATAATCTGCCATTGGAAGAAGTAATTGTAGTAATTGTTTACTAAAAACAAGCTCTTATCACTTATAGTCACTTATAAGCTAGTTTAGTCTTGTTTCAAATGCACTAAGATAATTGAACTAGAAACTAGACCAAAGATACTTGGTAAGATTTTGTATTTTTATAGTGCTTTATATCATGTCCAATTTTTTAAAAATCACAATATGAGATTTGTTCATTAAATAAAAAATATTCTCATATTGGAAATGAATTTTCCAATATGAGATTTCTGTCACAGAAATGGTTGTCCTGCCCTTATTTCTTGTCTCAGTTCTATAAAATATGGCTCAATTCCAATTCAATGGAAACCCAACTAAACCTATAATTCTAACTTTGGGTTTCCAGTGAAACCATTGAAACTATGGGTTTCCATTGAATGTGCAAACCCAAACCCCAATAGTGCAAAAACTTATCAAATTTTCTTTTTTTAAATTACCGTGTTTCCATTAAGCAAATTTATTTTATTAAGATCGCCCAATTATATGGCCAATAAAAAATGAGGATGAAAATTATTTCAATCACCACTTTAAGCTCAGAGATGACTAAACATGACTAATAATTAAATCAGATTAATCAATCAACTAACTGACATTAATTGAGATTTCTGTTGCAATGGAAACCCATTAAAATGCAATCAGCAGTGGGGGGAGTTTTATTTTGAAAGATTCAGTCGTTTCTGTCCAGCTAAGTCTTTTGCCGAACTCCAAGTCATTCAGCCGCCTCTCCACCGGTCTGTTGTTCTGCTCCTTTGTCTTGGACTGCAGCTGGGAACGAGATTCATTGTGCTCTGCTCTACAGGAAACCAAACACTTCAACCAGAACCAGAACCAGCAGGTGGAGAACCGGTTCATGTGGTCGCTTCGTTAAGTTCAAGAAGGCAGCAGGAAAAAAAAAAGAGACTATTGTTGTTGCTGAAATATTGTTAAAGCCTAAGAACATTTAAGTTGTTCAATCTGGGAAAACTGTCAATTGGCTTGACCCAAGGATATAAAGAAATCTATTATAAAAATAATAATAAAAGACATTCTCCCCTTACAGAGAAAGATGATTTCATCAAATACAACAATTAATATTAACTATCAGACTCTAAACTACAAGTTTACAAATGCTAGATCTATCAAATCAATTTAGCAAACAGTTTTATTATTTTAAAATTTTGTGATAAAATGAGTAAAACCAGGAAATATGTTAAAATGTCAGCTGATTTAAAATGTACATGTCATTCCAATTTAACTTTATGGAAAACGATTAATTAAGCTGAATATTTTTTATTTAATGAACAAATAAGTAAAATACCGCTAATTTGACATGTTCATTCAGTGAGTTCTAAATTTTATGACATATTTTTGGTCTATTTTCTAGTGTAGATATCTTAGTGCACTTGAGATAAGACTAAACTGACTTGCAATCATCTTTTCAGCAAGAAATGGGAACTTGTTTCAATTCAACAATTTCTTAGTATTGATGAAGATGTTCTGGTTCCACTTCTTACATGGGAAAAATATCTCGTTGTTATAACTGAAATAATCTGCAAATGGAACTAGGACTTTTTTAATCAATAGTTCCTTGTAAGTTATTTCAAATGTAATACAATATTTGCGCTAGAAGCTAGGCCAAAATTATTTAGTAAGATTTTGTGTTTTTACAGTGTATAACATAAAAGCTGGATATTTTCCTTCAGTTACCAAGTCAAACATTGAAAAAAAAAATTCCCACTGTTGATTGAATGCAAGCTTGCTGAAAACTTCAATTTGTTCTGTAAAAATGTAAATAAATGTTCAGGATGTCGGATCAAACCAGTTTTTCAAGGAGCACAATTGGATTTATATTAAAGTGAATTAAAAACAAGCTAGTTTTGACTATTTTTGTGCATCATGAAGATAAAACTCACATTGAGTACAATCAGATTTGGCATGTCAAAGTAAAAGTGACAATAATCAAACTGTTGGTCCATTTGTAGGTGATGTCACATCCTGTTGTCTTCACACACCTCCTGCAATCAGCCATTCACTTGAACTTTTATGAGCCCTTTAAATGTGACCCGAACAGCACTTCTTCCTTCAAAACACGCTGTGCTTTTGTACCCCAGCCTCCATTTTTATGGTTTTACCACTTTCTTCTCTTCTTTCTGTCCAGAGCACAGGAACTGCTCATACATCAGATTTATGGGATGATTTTTAGTTTCTAGAATCTGTTTGCTTTAGAATGCTTGAATTTAAGTTTGAGGTTTCCTTACATTTAGTGAATATTGGTTTATGATGAAGCCGAAAACCCTAAAGGTGATTTTGTGACTTTAGAAACAGATGTTTTTCTACAGTGCAGACCAAATGTTCCTGATGACCCACTGTGGGTCTATGGTTTCGTCCAGGCTCTGCTGGAGGTTTACTGCAGCTGTGGGAGCTTCTGAAGGTTCAGACTTCTGGGAGAGTTTTCCATTCTGCTGCATTCACAGTGCAATAAAAGAAATAACCTTAAAAAGAAACTGGAAATCAACTCCAGTTGCACTGTCGGGTTGCACTCACTAGGCTTTTACCCACTGCTGATTCAGATTTTGAATTTCTTTCTAAGGCCCATAACATACAAACTCATCTGTGGGCACTTTAAAAAAAAAATTAAATCAACTGAAACACTTATCATAAAAAACAAAAGCTGCAGCGTAGGAATTACAACATAGTCCTCAGTGGTGGGCACCGCTAACACTAAAGCAGTAGCGTAAACATTAGCGCTGCTAATACTAAACCACTACACCAACATGTCCTTAGCAGAAGCTAATGCTAAAGTGCTAATGCTGAAGCATATGGTAAAGTTGTAGCTTTAAAGGAATTAAAACATAATTCTCAATGGTGGGCATCGCTAAACTAAAAATCTAGCTGAGCTAACTCTAAAGCATTAATCATAAGCATAATTCCGCCAACGCTAAAGTGCCTACACCAATATGGTGCTTAGCGGACGCTAACACTGAAGTGCTAATATGTAAGCACATGGAGAATTATGTTAATAAATAAGACTTGATTTACTTGTATGTTGAACTTTATTCAAGTTAAAGTTAAAAACACAGCCAAGTAGATTAGTACTTTAAAATTTTCCCAGAAAAATCAATTTTGTGGAAGCTAGGTGTTCTCAAAGTCATCAAAAATGTTGAAGCGTTAAAGAAAAAGTCAGCTCTACAGTTAGCATGTTAGCCTCATAATTTCTTGTGGTGCCTCTGATACTCCCTCCAACTAGCAGAGCCATTGATGATGGCAGATAAACACTTCATCCTTAACACTGGAAATGTAAGACATTTTAAATATCCAAAATTAAGAAAAACAAATATAGTGGAAATAAAAACAACTTGATTGTTTGCCTTCAAAAATATTAATCATCAGAATGAAAATTGTGGAGCACACTTTCATTTATCATGCAATTAACTGAGAAACTGAGAAGCTTTGGCACGTTGTAAACATCTGTCTTCAAAGTTGAAGACAAAAAACCCACAAAAGACGTAGATTCTTCCACCAGGAATTAAAAGGACCAAAAAGACGAGCCTCTGGGACCTGAAGTGTCTATAATTTGATCAGTCACGAAATATCATGAAAGACCAAAGCAGGACTCTTTTCTAACAGACATGAAATTACCAGACAGAGGCTTTAATAAGCTCACACCTGTAGCAGAGCCAGCCGGCACGCCCCCATCTGCATGCTTTGATCTGAAAGGACAGGAAGCAGGAGACGGTGTGTGTGTGTGTGTGTGTGTGTGTGTGTGTGTGTGTGTGTGTGTGTGTGTGTGTGTGTGTGTGTGTGTGTGTGTGTGTGTGTGTGTGTGTGTTTGCACGCGTTTGTTTGCAATACCTTGTAGGAACCATTTTCCTGACACATACTACATTGTGGGGACCCACTGCTCCTTGTGGGACAGAAGCCTGGTCCCCACAAGCAGAAACACTGTTTTTGGGTCAGGGGTCAGATTTAGGACTAAGGTGTGAATTGAATGGAAGTCAATGGAAAGTCCCCACAAGGACAGTCATGCAAACTCCTTGTGTGTGGGTCTGTGTGTGTCTGCGCGCGCGTGTGCGTCTGTGTGTGTGTGTGTTTGGGGGTGTGTGTTTGGGGGTGGGGCTGTAGGAAGGAATGCTTCAGCAGAGTAAACAGTGTGAGGCTTCCTGTAGAAAACACTTCAAAGCTGTAAAGAGGAAACCAAGATGACACATAGAAAAGCATCAAAGGAAGGTAGGAATTGTCTACCAACAGAAGAAAACTCGACACCGACCCCATCAGAAACCAACCAATGATACAAGCAGCACTGATTCTGATTCGAACTGCAACCCCCCCAGAAAACATCTAATTTAATTCTCATCTCGTCTTGAAAGAAATGCACAGAAAAACTAATTTACATGGAGACAGTGGGGACTTGGAAGAGACATCACTGAAGACTAATGGCTCGAATTGAAAGCTAATTGTTTCCCAGATGGATCCAGATCCATATCAATGTACATAAAATCACCAGCGCCGGCCCAAGGCACAAGCAGCATGGGCCGGCCCCAGCAGGGGGCCCCAAGAAATAAAAAGTAACTGCTATTACACATGGAAAAACAATTTCTATATTGTAATTATAGTTGTTACACAAATAGCCACTTTTGAAGAAACTTAAGATTTCAAACTGGTTTACTGCTGATATTACGTTCAACTAGTTAAAATAATATGACACACTTAAATATCACTGTGGACTTCAAAAGTTCATCAAAATTAATAACCGCACACAGTTATTAATATCCATTCATAAATATTTTCTGTTTATTTTATTTTAAAAACTGAGATAAATGGTCATAATAATGTTAATTTAATAATATGTATCTGAAAACATTGTTTTCTGACATTGGTGCTTCGCCGCATTTTACTGAATATTTTTAAAACAGCCAAATTATTTCCTATAAATTAAACCATTATTAACTCTGCAGCTTACCTGTTAACATGTAAACGTAAAATCACATTTATTCACTGCAGCGTAGATACTAGATTATAGAAAGTTATCTTGGGAATTGATCTGTGGCCAAACATTTCATACCTGAAAGATTCAGGTGTTAAACAACAAAATAATTTATCAAAGTGAACATTAATAATAATATTAATAAACAAATGTCTGTATCCAATGAGTTTCACAGTACATTGAGAATAAATTATTCCAAATCGATGCAGAATTAAAACAGTTTTTCCTGTTTGTGTCTTAACCCATCATCAACCAACTGATAGTTTTTTTCTTTTTGTTCATTTATTTGTCTTTTTATTTATGTAAAATCTGGGATCTACTTGTTTATTTTTCCATGAAGCACCAAAGCAGAACAGGAGTTTTAAGATTAACCAAATCAACCTAAAATCTTCTGTTTTTTGACAATTTATATCCAACAGAAAGATTTGACAAAAAAACAACTTAAGAAAAATTAAGATGCTTGTTCTAGTTTTAGAATCCAGCAGAAAAGCACAGATTGTTTTTAAAACAATTGATAAACAATTTAGTTATCATTTTACATCACTCTCAGGAATAGCTGCTGTTTAAGTGCTGGTATGTTTGGAAAATGTGGTTAAAAGCTGTTAATAAACATTTAAATGTACTGAAAAACATCCAAACTTCATTATTTTGAGAAACACATGGAGGAAGTTTCTCTGCTGTCCCAGATTTGAAACACTGCAGCAGCAGCAGCAGCAGCACAGGTAGGGAGACGCGCTCTTCAGACCACAAGCAAACCTTTCCACCACTGAATGCTGAAAGCTGCCAAACACATAGAAAACGTGTGATTTTTCTATTTGTTTAGTTTTTTACCTTGTAGCCGCAACGCTCCTGGTTTGCTCGCCTGGAGCCTGAAGTCCCGGATGCGGCGGCGAAAAGCAGAAAAAACCCGCAGACAGAGAAGAAGAAACTCCGAGGAGCCGCCATTCCGCTCTCAGGTCCAGAACCACTCTGAGCTCCGAGTCCCCACGCAGGTTTTTACGTGGAGACACGGCTGGGGCCGAGCCACAGAGGTATGGCAGGATAGGTTGTCATATAGTAGACACACATTAATGTGTGCGCAAACAAGAGCAAGGGAGCATCGGGGCATGCTAAGAAAAATAAATGTACAAGAAAAAAGTAATAGAAATTTGAAAACGTTATATTACGAGAGTGAAGTCGAAATCATATGACAATAAAGTTTTAATAATATGAGAATAAAGTCATAATATTGTGAGACTAAAGTCATACTTTTACTAAGATAAAATCATAATATTTCAACGTTATTCTCATAACATTACAATTTCATTTCCAAATTAATTCGACTTTATTTTCTGAATCGAGAGTATTCTCGTAATATTCTGACTTTATTCTCGTAATCTTATTTTTTACGTTTTTAGTGTGACCTCAGTACTCCATCATAATTCAGTATTACTTAAACACAAAGATATTGGAAGTACTTTGCCCTGTTCTGGTATGTTTACACAGAGCTGCGCGATATGGCTTAAAAATAAAATCTCACATTTTTTCCATACCAAATAAGATTTATGATTTTTTTTTTCTCTTTCTTTTATGGACAGAATTTTCAAAAAGTGTCTTTTATTTCAGTTATCCCTTCTGCAAGTTGTATGATGGAATACAAGAATATTTGTTTAATTACGAGAATATAGTTATAATATTAGCAGAATAAAGACCCAATTTTCCAGAAGGCCGAATCAATATTACAATGTAGTAGAAAACAAACTTGAATGTTAGAAATTCCATAAAAATTACGACTTCATTCTCCAAATTTCACGACTATATTCTCAAATTATTTCGTTTTTTTCCGACTTTTGTGACAAGAGACAAGCGCTGAAGCACATGATTTAATTATATGCTACACTGACCTGCCATACACAGGTGGAGCCCTTATTTATCGTGCTTTTCTGGAAATCTTTCAGTTTTGTTGTTGTTTATTTTACCATATTTTTTGGGGGGGTAGGAGGGGGGGGATCAATTCTGATTTTATGCCCCAACATACAATAAGAAAATCAAAATTCACAACATCTTGTATTGTGAATTTTGCTCTCTTCATGATCATCTCTGATAAAACAGATGGACTTTTTCCTCAGATCTCTTTTGAAGAAGGAGAGGCTCCTGGCTAATTATTGAGAATTAAAACCTACAAAAATACAATCAATTAATTATTTAGAAGGGGAGTTAAATAGAAATAATAAATGGCTTAAAATGTAATTTATATTTTGACTTTTCTTGGAGTTACATAATGACGCCCCCTGGTGGTTAAAGTTTGTTCCTGACTCTCTCCGTTTCGTTATGTGTCTCTAATTAATCAATAAAAACACAACTAGAAAAATTTACATCCAGTCAGTTTACTATTTCATCCCTTCTTTTTTTCATTTTACTACACGAGCAAACAATTTATTTATCATTTATGTAAGATTAGGAGGAAGTGAAATCAAAGTGATTATTTTAACATGAATATTTATGTATCTGCTGTGGGGCCTTTCATAGAAAGTTCACCCTTATTCACGTCGTTACTTATTATTTTTTTTGGTCGCCAACAAATCACCAGTTTTATCACACGTCTGATTAAAATGTTATGAGAAAAACAGCATTAGGACGTCGTAAAAATACACAAGAATCCTGGCCGAACATTTTAAGACGTATTGTAAATGGCAAAAATGTGTTTATTCAGGCCACTGAATGCTGTTGTTCAATGACGCATGACGTCATGAATATCTTTATTTTTGCAGTTCAGAATGTGGCCTTTAAAATGACCGGGGATCATATTTGAATCAACTGCTTCAAAAGTGGATCAGAACTAAAATCTAAGTGTGGTTTTTCTCAAAACTAATATACACAACACCCAGATAATCATTAGACTCCCCTGTTTACTTCAATTTAAAACAGAGCACAAATCTGAGATGTATATTTGTATATATGAGAATATTGATAAGTTTGATTTGATGGTTTCAGCAATGGTAGTTCTTGGATTTTAACCATGCGATGCTACAAATTCAATCTTTTCTTTGTGTTTAAGCTTTTATTTGTCCGTAAACCTGTCTCAGCAAATAATAAGAACTTTGGTTCTGAAAAGCTGATTTTGTTGCTGACCAGGAGAGAGATTGCAGAACTGTTATGATAATGTGTATTCATGATGCATAAAGCTCCAGCGAAATATAAATCTATGAATATGGTAAAGTACTTGGGTACGAAGCGGTTTGATTACGTACAACGTTGAAGTAGGACGGTACAAAATGAGGGAACAAATTGGCAAAGAGCCGTTTTTCTTCTCTCACAAATGGAGGTCTCCATTGTGGCTCCCGTCTTTAGCGACAGGCCCACTCTGAGCCAAAATGGCGCCTATTTCCATTTAAACGAGAAGCCAATTAAACTCTGGGAAGTCTGTGCCAGCCAATCACAATGCATCCGGTGGGCGGGGCCAGGTTGAACCGGGAGGAGCTCATTTGGGGTGTTGTGAATTCGTGGAACCAAGAAATCTTGAGTGGGAGTTGTCGGGCCAATTTGTTGTGTGTTTTCTTTGCCAATTCGCTCCGATATCCGAAGCTCCAGTCGTGGCTATGCCCGGAATAGAGAAGCTGCCATTGGAGGAGACGTTGGAGGACAGTCCGCAGGTAACCGTTGATTCCCCCGGACCGCCGCTAATGGTTCGCTAGCCGCTAGCTAGGCTAAGCGTGTTTGCCATCACCCAGCAGAGTGCTCCAGCTCAAAGCTGTAACCCGAATGGATCAGCTGATCCCTGGCCGCCCTATCAATAAAACCACCGGATGCCGGTAAGACGTCTCGGTAATCAGAAATCCAACTGCCAGAAGAGGAGACCTTTTCCCTAGCCAATCCCGCATCATTTCCAGTGACGACAGCCAGCCCACTGGTCACAAACCAGTGACTTCCTGTCACTTTTGCATGAAAACCCGCTTGGTGATACTGTAACTCTTACCTGCTGCAAATGTGAGGCAAAACACCTGCTGTGACGTCACATGTTGCCTGCAGGATGTCGTCCCTGACAGCGTTATGCATCGAGTCTGATAGGATGAAATCTAACCATTCTTTACATCTAGATGGGATCTGAGGTTTGTTTTGTAATGTTTTTTTTTCTTGCTCAGCTCCTTTTTACACTCCTGTACAAGTGGAGCTCCCAGTTTAACCATCAAACTCACACTTGAAGAAAACACTGAGATACTTAAAGGGGCAGTAATGTTTGTTTTACAGGCACAAAGTGACATTTCATAGCACAATTAATTATCTGTGGTACCTTCAGTTTTTGACCTATAAGAAAAATGACTTATTGAAAAATGATATTTAATGCCTAGAAATTGGGCCTCTGTCTCTTTAAAAATCCCTTGTCTTTTTGAAACGCCTTCAGGAAGTCACCACAACATCGCTCTTCTATTAACCCTGTAACAACGTTTTCACCAAGGTGCACTGAGAAGTAGCTTGTAAAGCTCAGCAGGTGTGCAGTTCCTTTAGGTGTTTGCCAATTGCTGCTGGCTATTCTGAAGGAGCTGAGTAGCAGTTCTGCTTGGTGAAGCTGGAATGTCTGAAGCTTGGAAACTGCAGCATGTTGAAGGCGGGGCTAGGTGTTTTGGACAGGTTCCAATTACAGTATTTTCCAAACATGCATGAAAGAATCAAGGGAATACTCCAGGTATGTTTTGGATGAGAGAATAACTTCAGAACATGATGCAAAGTTCTGAGCAGTCCACCTTTTTATGTATGGGAACCATCATGTCATCAGACATAGAGGATGTCGTGACCTGGAGATGCCAACAGAGCCATCGCCTTTCCATGACAAATCAAACCGGATCTGTGACTAGTTGCAGCCTTGGAGGAAACCAACCTGCGCGGAGAGCAAGCCAGAACTAGCTTGGTGACCGAAGCGGATTACAAACCTGTGTTTTCTATACCAGTTTCACCAGAGCTTAAAAAAATATTCAGACTGGTTTTGGAAACTTTACAACGAAAGACTTTCTACTCAAAGCATCAACCAGATTTGGAAATATTTCACCAATAGGATACATTTGTGCATACTGCACTGCAAAAACATAAAATCTTGCCAAGTAATTTTAGGTCTATTAGTTTATCTCAGTACACTTGAAATAAGACAAAACTCATTCATATTTCACATGGAAAAAAATTATGATCCTCAGGGGGGCATGACAGAAAATAATTGAGAAACACTGGTTTAAGGCAATAAGTCTTTAATATTATCGTAATATGATTTTACTGATTACCTGGGGAATGTCTTGTTATAAGTGAAATTATCTGTGAATGGAACTAGAACCTTTTAATGGATATTAAGGAATTATTGACTTAAAACAAGCTCATATTTTTTAAAATTTTATTTTTTTTTTTTAAGGGAACTAAGATATTAAAACTAGACCAACATGTGAATTAAATATTGTGGAGACACACCTTGAGTGCTGTGGGGAGGGATAGCAGATGTGGCTGTGGATTTGCACAGTCAGCGCTCATTGAGGTCCTGTGAGTCATGCTGACTTCCCTCTTGCTCCTGTCGTTTTTTTATTTTCTGCCTGCAGACGCGCTCCCTGCTGGGAGTGTTTGAGGAGGACACTGCTGCCATCTCCAACTACTGCACACAGCTCTATCAGGCCATGCAGAGGATTTATGATGCACAGGTACAAACCTGCAGGAGTGATGCATTTTTAACTCTGTTGGAGCCTCAACATCACAGGGATTCATGTTTGTGTTGCAGAATGAACTGAGTGCAGCGACACACCTGACCTCCCGACTGCTGAAAGAGTACGACAAACAGGTAGAAACCAAGAAAATGCAAACGTTTGGCAGGGCTGGGTGATATGGCTTCAAAAGAAAACCTTAGATTTTCTCATTCCAAGACCTATTTCCTATTTTAATGCATTAAAAAAATGATGTCATAAATGACAGAAAATATTTCCAAAAAGCAGTTTTTATTTCAATCCATCCCTATTGGAGTTTTAGGGCCAGGCTATAAAATGTTATATAAATGTAGTCATAATTAGAAAAAATTGCATATCCCGCAAAAAAATTGCAGAAGCATTTGAAGTGAGAAATGTAAGAAAGAGGCAACAGCAGCAGCAGCAGTATAATCAGGGGTGTAAATTGTACTCTGTCAAAATGACGGACAGGCTTTACGTGGCAATGCGTCTTTCTCTGTCTGAAAAACTTGAGAAAGCGTATTCGACAGGTTTTGACAGTAAGACAACATTGCATCATCACAGACAGAAGTGGAAGGAAGAACCTGTCCCTGATGGCTTCCATTCACTTGCTAACATGTCAATAATAACAATCAAAAAATTTCAGATGTTTCTGTTGTTTTTTTGTTTTTTTTAAAAACTGGTCAAATATGGAAAATATTTTGTTAACGCGACCTGTGGTTCCAGCACCCTTTAAACATGATAGATGTAAAAAAAAATAAATAAATAAAACATAGATATGTTTCCCAGAATAAGACTGATCCAGTCAGACGCTTGATGTTTTCAACAGCTCATCCTTGGGGTTGATGTTTCGAAGCCAGACTCACTGACGTTTAGCGCTCAAACAGGTTGTTTGAAGTACTCCGTATTTCCTGATTCTTGGAATGTAGTGAAAACTGTTTTCATGAACCGTTGGCTCATCCGTTCACCCAACATGGAATAACCATTACAAGCTTTGTAAAAAGTCAAAATAAATATTCCTCAATAGTCACATTCAGTTGTGTCTAGCGCAATTCTGCCTACCAAGATGGCCGTAAGCTACAAAATTCACAGAATATGAGAACAGAATATGAGTTGCATCATGGCGCGGCGACAAGGCCTGTCCGAATTCAAAAACTCCTCCAACAAATTTGTTCTTGTTTTCCCCAGATTTGAAGGTGTAATCTTCATAGTCCACCATATCCCATGATTCATTGTGGGTGTTCGGGCAAAGCGACAGTAGCGATAAAGAGCGGCAAATTATTTTGCAGTATTATACGTGAAGCGACACAACATGATTTTTTTACGTTTTTAGGCAAGAATGTAGCTTTGTAAATCTCAAATATCTGCTTGGTTCATCAATATGTCACCTATTTGCAGTATTGCTCCGACACTTCTGTAAATGTCATTTTAAGAGAAGTAAATTTCTGTCAAAAAATTTAGATATTTTGAGATTACTTTCAGAAATTTTCTAGAAAAAACAGGAAAACTTGTGAGCTCTAAAAGTCTTAAATACGCAAGAAAAACATCTCAGAAATCTTCAGATTAATTTCACATATTTTCCACAATAAACATGGACATTTTTTGAGCTTGTAAATTTTTAAATTCTTGATTTAAAATGTTTTTTTTATTTTCTGAGTTTCAAAAGTCAAAAGACTTCTACTTTTTTGAGTTTAGCAATTTTATTTTATTTTATTTCTGAGATAAATGTTTTGTTTGATCTCTACTTTGGTTTTAATGCACCGATGTAGACATGCTGCTGATTAATTCTGCTGCATGTCTGACTGAAGTTATTTACCTAACCCATCATTCTGTTTCTGCTGCAGCGTTTTCCTCTGGGGGGCGATGATGAGGTGATGAGCTCCACCCTGCAGCAGTTTGCTAAGGTCATTGATGAGGTCAGTCCTGGTTCTGACAGATGGGACCGCGGGTCAGAGCGTGTCCTAACTTCCAGTGTCCCTGTCTCTGTCCAGCTGAGTTCCTGTCACGCTGTCCTGTCCACCCAGCTGGCCGACGCCATGATGTTCCCCATCTCTCAGTTCAAAGAGCGAGACCTGAAGGGTAGGAAACCATAACCATCCAATCAGAACTCAATGTCATCTCACAGATCTGGAAGCTTTATAGCTGAAGTGTCCAAACTTTTTACAAACGGAGCAACAACTGTGAAGTTAAAATGAATCATGTGGCACAGAAATGTTATCCTTTTTGTTACGAAAAAGGCAAAAAACTCAAATTAAAATATATTTATTTGTCATGAGACAGTACACATTGATTTACATCATATAATGTAAATGTGCCCATGTTGGATAAATTGAGCTAATTTTCATCAGTAGACTCAACCTAAAATTTAACAAATTAAAATCACGCATCATTTATAATTACACAAGAAAATTACAGGAAGCAAAACAAAGCAATTAACGTTTCTGATCAGCACAAATAGACGTTTTAAAGATATTTCCTTACCTTCCTGTTGTTTTTTGTCTTTCCAGAGATCCTCACGCTGAAAGAAGTCTTCCAGATAGCCAGCAACGGTAAGACAGTGAAGCTGCCACTCATCGGTTTTTCCTTCCAATCGGTTTTTCCAAAGTCAGAGCAGTTTCAGAATTGATCAGTTAATCAAACTTTTGGATTTTGAAGATTTTAAGAAAATCTTCTCCAGTTCAGAGTGATGTTAGCACACCCAGGGCGGCCATCTTGTTTGACAAACATGTTTTATAAGTTCTGTTTATTGAATTCAGGTTAATTCTGCGACGAAGTATTAGGGCCAGGTTAATACTTTTACAAGAATTTAGATGTAATATTAGAAGAATAAAGTAGTAATATTATAAGCACTCCAGCATGAAAAATAACAAAAACTGATTTCCTTTTGTTTGTAGATCATGACACGGCAATTAACAGATACAGCCGCCTGTCGAAGAGGAGGGACAATGACAAGGTAACGACATCTCAACCTTTTACCCTCTGATTTCCTCCTAACAACCGATTTCAGACTACCCAGAGTTTTCCCAAAAAGCTGTCTTTTTTTTCTTTTTTCTGGAAGCAAATTGATTTTGCTATAGAGAGAAATCCCATAAGAGGGTAAAGTTTTTGTTGTTGTTGTTGTCGTAGGTTAGAGCAGAGGTGGTGGAGGACGTCTACACCTCACGCAAGAAGCAGCACCAGACGATGTTGCACTACTTCTGTGCCCTGAACACACTGCAGTACAAGAAGAAGACGGCTCTGTTGGAGCCACTACTGGGCTACATGCAGGCTCAGGTGTGCGCACACACACGCACACACACGCACACACACGCACACACACACACACACACACAAACACACACACACACTTATTCCATCTCATATTGTTGCTGGACCATTCACTAGTATTACTGCATTTAGCTTTTTCTGATGTCATGCAGCTTTTATTTTGATATGTTTATCTAGCTGCCTTCTTACAAACAACAAATTAGATCAAATATAATTGCGAAACTCATGCACTTATTGAACATTTCTGACTATCCGAGGTGTCACTATAGATGAACACATTTTTGTCAGTTTTTCTATTTGAATTGTCTAATTGTTGTCTCAAAAAAGGACTCCAGGTAAGCTGGTATTTGCTAGAACTGGGGTGATGCGCTCCATCTTCCTGGTGAACGTGTCACATGAAGAACACCAATCCTCCACCAGAGAGCGCAAGAGAAAAAAACTTCTAGAATTGTACCTATAGAGCTGAAACAATTCAGCCTTTAGTTGTGATGAATCGGTTGAAATAATTGTCAGCTAATTTAGTAATCGATAAATCAGAAACTGGAGGATACAGACTCCATTTGCTGGAAGAATAACACGGTTAAAGCAGTAATAAAGCCAAAACTACAAAGAATATTACACATTTTGCATTTAGATGAAAAATCTGCAGAAAGTGATAATTTTTTTATTTGACTACTAAAATAAATGCTAGTTGCAGGCGTCCCTAACAACTGGGTTAAAAACTTTTAATAAAAAATGTTTTATGTCCTGTCATCTTGTTGATTTTAAAGTAATTTGTTGTGTGCAGATCAGCTTCTTTAAGCTGGGCTCTGAAAACCTCACCCAGCAGTGGGAGGACTTCCTGGGAACAATAGGAACCAGCGTCCAGAAGTAAGAACCTCGAACTGTCGTCGTAATCCGGAGCCATATTTTTAGAGGTAAACATGTGAAATGTGTGTGCAGCGTGCGCCGGGAGATGGAGGAGGAGGTGGGGCAGATGCAGGAAAACATCCAGCAGATGGAAAGGTCATGTGACCCTCTGTATGCACCATGTGACCCTGACCCCGCCCACTCGCCCATTTGTCGCAATCTAACCAGGAAGCAAGGCTACCTTTACATCCGCAAGTAAGACGCAAGCTCCTTCTGCGTGTTTTAACTCTTCTACAGTTGTTTTATCATGGTCGTGTTTTCATTGTTTCTCAGTTAAAATGTAAAGTTTAGGGGTTCATAGAGGATTTATGGGCAGTCATAATCTTATCTGCTGTTGGTGGCTGTTTTTGTGTTTTCATTTTGGATCAACACAGATGGGTTTTATTTGAAGGCCAAGGCCAAAAAATATATTTCTGTCGTTTCATTAAATCGTTAGAAGAGTGACCTGTGTGTTTTCTTTTACCCTGTAACAGGTTCAGGTGGGAAAGGATTTGTAACACTTTTTTCCACTTTAACTGTGATGTAATAATTTTAATCAGAATTGACTGATTAATTGACTTTAATCAATCCGTTAATCAACTTTATTTGTATACTGGATTTTAGCAACACAGCAGTTAAAAGTGCTTTTTAATGTGAACACATAAAAAACATCATAAGCACATCGTTTAGTCAACATTTGTGAAAACCAATTATCAACATTACATTTTGTCGAATGCCATTGTTAAAATCATCATTATACATCAAATGTATTGATGTTTCATGTATAATGTTTCAGAAGCAACTCTGACCATCTGGATTTTTAGTTGTGGTTTAAAGCCAAAACTCAGTGTTTTGGCTGTTTTGCAGTTTTCTGGAAGCATGTTTCAGATTAGTGGTGCATAGAAGCTGAATGCTGCTTCTCCAGGTTTGGTTCTGGATGCAGAGCAGTTCCATCAGATGTTTGCTAATTGCTGCTGCCGCTAGTCTGGAGGGGCCAGTTTTGGCAGATTGTGGCCGTTTTCCTGAGCATTTGGAGTTAAACGCAACTCCTCTGTGTGTCTGGCAGTAAGACGGGCCTCGTGTCATCGTCATGGGAACGTCAGTACTTCTTCACGCAGGGAGGGAACCTGATGCAGCAGGGCCGCGGCGAGGTGGCAGGCGGCCTGGTCACGGACCTCGATAACTGCTCCGTCATGGCCGTCGACTCGGATGACCGCAGATTCTGCTTTCAGGTCACGTCCTTCGACGGCAAAAAGTGAGATTGCTGCTTTTCTTTCCCTTCCATCGCTCTCATGAGTTTTTAATTTATCTACGCCTCTTTCTGTCTCTGTACCGTCAGAGTTGTGACGCTGCAGGCGGAGAGCAGGAAGGACTGTGAGGAGGTAAAATGATTTCCTGTCATCCATCTTCTTCATTAGCTGATGTTTTCTGACGCCGAGTCTCTGCTGCTTCCTCCAACAGTGGATCGCAACCATCAATAATATCTCCAGAAGGATCTACCTTAGCGAGAACGCAGAGGTGTGTTTTCTGTTTCACAGGCATTTCATTTTTAATCAACTCTATTAGAACAGAGCAACTCGTGATGTTAAATTAAAATTAAATGGAGCTCAGTTTGAAGAGAACTGCCTTCATAAACTATTGATAAAAGCTGTTGTTGTGTTTGGAATGAAAAGTAGTTTCCAGTTACAATTACTTGAGTAACTTTTTAGGAAAAAAAAAACTTTCTGGAGTATTTTTACTACACTGTCCTGTTTACTTTTTCTTGAGTAATTTTATTATGAGGTATAACTACTCGGGTAGGAATTGATCCTCTTCCCTCTGTGAGTAACTTCACTGAATGAAGAAAAAACTTGTTTTAACCAGACACAAACATGCAGTTTCTGTTAGTTTCATAAACTTTATATTGAAAAATATATATATTTTGCCAGCTTTCGTTTTGTAATTATGTTATTTATATGAATAATTTAAATTTTGGTCCAAAAAAAATACCTTAAACTTCCTCATAAATGTAAATTTTGGTCCATGTGATTTTGCTCTTTTTATATATTAAACATTGATGTTTTTACATGACGCTGGCTCCGCCCCCATGCTGACATAGGGAGCTCCTCCCCCAATCAGTTCATGTACTTGTCAGCCACTGACCAATCAGTGATGAAGTACACTTAATCCTACAATATTGACAGTATTCATTATATTAAACATGCTGCAGTCAGAGATTTTGAGGAAAATAATAGTGCAAAACTGAATGAAAAAGATATACTTAGGTATCCCCTTTGTTATGAATGCTAACGGCTCAGGCTCCGTGTTGAGGACACAGGACTGACGGCTAAGCGTCAAATAAACACAACTCTGTTAAATTAAAATAGCAGTGATAAACATCTAATCATTTCCAATCAAGAAGGGAAAGGTAGTTAAGATGGATTTTATGCATGTAGATTCCAACGGTAGCTCTATGGCAGTATTAAAAGTTAAACTGCTGTTCTCAAGCCCGGATTTTAGCATTGGCTAAAAGGATTTTGGCGGTGTTGTTGGAAAAAAATGTCTGATTTGTTCTGGCAAACGTCCTTCATGAATGCTTGATTATTATTGGTCCAATTTGGACGCTTCTTACGTTTTGGGGCGGAGCTTCGGGTGGGGGGTTCTCAAGATGGCGGATAACAGCGCGCAGGATCGAAAGAAAAAGAAAAGCGCGACCGAGAGATGATGAAGAAAATATCCAAGCTAATAGAGCTTTTAAAAATTCATATTGGACATGGAACAGAACCATCATCCCTCTCCGTTTCTCAATACGTTAGCCTTGCTAGCAGCGGTTCTATGGACCGCCGTCAGATAAGTCAGATCTGAGCCGATCTGACTGATCCGGTGCCCGCCCAGAGGCGGCGGATGGGCGAACTTCTTCGCTAGGTGCAGCGATGACCTCGGATAATCCGATCCTGCGCTTTGGGTAAAAACTGATGAGTTCTCCTCCATCCACCGCGACTGTGTTTTGTATTTTAAACATGATACTTTTAAACGGGTTTCCGTGAGTGGATAAAAGCAACAGAACGTTTCAAAGAGAAAGAAAACGGCTAAAGTCACAGAGCTCTGCTCGCTCGCGCTCAATGTGACGTTAAAAAAAATAGCTTTAGCTTCCAGCTAGCAACAGCGGGAGGAACTGTCCTTTTCCTATGGCGAATTGCCGACTGTAGGCGTCCTGCCCTGACACGCAGCTAAATCCAGTCATCATCGAATAAAAGTTTTGACCAGGTTTGGCTCTCAGAGGGGAAATAACCTGACTGTCTGAACTGGGTTTTCACTACTCTACCTCAGTGTCTGAGGTACGGTCTTTCTAAAACTTGGAAATGAAATTTAAAAGCAGCTGTGTTTCTTGTAGGAGCTTGCCGCTAGAGTGAACCAAACCGCCCTGGAAGCGGTGACGCCATCACCGTCGTTCCAGCAGAGACATGAGAGCATGAGACCCAGCAGGTGAGGCGATACGGATGGGAAACGCAGCGGGCTGCTCCCTGCTGGTGAGTCTGATCACTGCGACTGTTCTCTCTGTTCCAGTAAGGGCCGAACGGGTCGAACCAGCAGCATCAGCTCAGTCGGTTCTGAGCCGTCGCCCGCGCTGTCTGTCCTCTCATTGGACGCGCTAGTTGCTCCGGACACGCCCATCCAGTTTGACATCATCTCCCCCGTGACAGAGGAGATCTCGGCTCAGAGCAAGTCGGCAGCGCAACCCGGCAGGTGTCTGACAGAACCTTTTTATTCCTAACACCTCACTCACACTCACAGGGTTTTCTGAACTAGTTACATTTACTTGAGTAACCTTTCTGAAAAAGCTTTTAGGAGTATTTTTACTGCGCTATATTTTTTACTTGAGTAATTTTATTGTAAAGTGTTTCTACTTTTACTTGTGTAAGAGTAGAAATACTTTATCTCTGAACATGACTGCTCGTGTTTCTGCAGAAGGAGTAATCCGTTTGGAGAATCTGGAGATAACTCGGCCGAGGACAGTGAAGGTACTTCCTGTTTACCTGCAGAATTTACATTTATTCTTTTGTTTGAACCTCATTATTACCAGTCAGGTGTCTAAGCAGCATCACCTTAAGATGAAATGTTTCTTTGATTTTTCTGCCTCTGCTGCGCAGAATTGGACAATAATGGAGCCAGAAATAAAGCTAACAGTTTTCTTGCAATGTAAAATCTTAAGTATGACAAAAATATATCATATTTATTCTATCTAGAGATCTAGTCTACCTAGAGACTTTTAGTAAAAACCCAACTTTGTTTTTATTTAATGTATTTTTAAAGGTTTTGAAATAACTAAATTATTTTCTTATAATTGAGAAGAAATATGTCTAATTGGGAAGATACAAAATTCTTTTTACTTTTTGGATGAATAACTTTGACCTTTAAAAAAAAAAAAAATGCAAAAGGAATCGGATGACTTTATTTACTTGATTGTATTTTATTTTTAAATTTTCCTGGACCGCCAGCACTTTTGACTTGACGATTTTGTGTCATGTGATAAAAAGTTTGGTTTAAGTTTTGCTTCGTTAAAATCAAGTTGAGTAGTTGAAGACAAGGAGCCGTTTTCTGGTCCAGATTCGATCCTCCACCAGCTGTTCATCGTTCGGTTCCTCGGGTCGATGGAGGTGAAGACCGCTGAGTCAGCAGACGTCATATCGGAGACCATGAGGCAGATCTTAGCCGCCAGAGCCATCCACAACATCTTTAGGATGACCGAGTCTCACCTGCTGGTCACCTGCGACTGCCTCAAGTAACGACAACACCCTCTGTTTGTTTGGGCGAGGAAACGTAGCATGTAGCTCAGAAAACAAGGCCATAAATGATGCTAACTTCATGAGAACAAGTAACATGATTTTAGTAACTAGATATTCCTTTGTTTACAAAAGAAACTAATGACAATCTGTTTTAAATATTCTGTAAACTGTAAATACGTTAGCAGTGAAAAGAAAACGTAGCTAAAACTGACACCATAAAACAGGCAAACTTTTTGTTAATCTTAAATACAGAATTTATACATACATTTTGTAGTTTTAGCTTAATTACTCCTCTGAGTGTGTTTCTGCTTCAGCAATTGGCCTTTTTCTAAGTGTGTTCTCTAGTTAGAAATTAATCAATTAGTTGATGATTGTTTCAATAATCAATGAATTATGATTTATTGTTTCAGCCCTAAAGAATAATGTTGCTTTCTTCTGAAACTACTTGGAAATATATATTAACATGCAGTGACCTACATGAGCTTTATTTTAGTAATTAAATAATTATACTTCCATCAAAGCTTCACCTTTTTCTATTTTATTACTTTCGTAATTGATTAGTATATTGCTTAGTCAGATAAGCAATATACTTATTGCTTATTGTCCATTCTTCATATTTTTTTATTTAACCTTGCAATCGTTTTGATACAATATTAACTTTAAGTGGTTCAAATAAACAAATGTAATTTCTTTTTAAAATAAACAAGTTATAACATTCCTTTAGGGAATATAAACCAAATGAAATTTGTACATGTATTGTGAACGGTTTTGGTTTTATTTCTGCTCTTTTCAGAAAATTACCCTTTTTTGAGTCTCTATATTCCACTTAATGATTAATCGATTACTAAATTAGTTGACAATTATTTCAATAATTGCGATTGATCGAATTATTTGTTCAGCCCTAATGCAAATTATATCCCAACTTTTAATGAATTGACATTGACAACTTTAATATCAAGGAATAATAAATTAGTGAAAAGTAAAATTACAGAAAATTAATGAATAAAGACTTAAAAAAAAAACCCAGTTATCTCCATTTTTCTACTCTTACCTAAAGTTGAACCCTTTGTCTTCCAGACTCATTGATCCCCAGACGCAGGTCACTCGACTCAGGGTAAGCTGCTCACAGTTTTCCTCTTCACTCCTGTCCTAGTCAAAGTCTTCCCGTCTCTGCTCACGCTGTCCTCTGACCCGCTGCAGTTCCCGCTGTGCAGCGTCGTCCAGTGTGCGTCCCACCAGGACAACAAGCGGCTGTTCGGCTTCGTCCTGCAGGCGGCCGGCGGCCGAGGCGACTCTCGGGTCGTCTGCTACATCTTTGAATCCAACAACGATGGAGAGAAGGTTCTGGTTCTGTTCTCTGAGTTTTATTCATCACTAAAATCAATTATTCACATAATGAATGAAAAGGATCTCAGTTATTTCCATTTGTATGATTTATTGTTTTTCTCTTTTGTCTCTTTCCCAAAAACTGGATGACAAAAGTCTTCAGTCTGTTGCTTTGGTCTCAGCTAGCCTCTTGTTTTGAAGGACAGTTGTGTTTATATGTAATACTTCCAGTATTAAATGTTCAGTAGAATTTATTGATATTTATTTATTGATATTTGAGAATGTGTCCTTGCATTTCTATTAGGCCATTATTACTAGTGATGCATCAGTTGGATCTTTTGACTGATCGGCGATTAAGTCTGACCTGCTCATTCCGATTTTTTGTCTGAAATGTGGCTAAATACAGCAAGAAAGTTGCTGAGTTGGCAACAGTCGGGCGACTATTGTTAACTTTATATGTGCAGACATGACCTGGTGGGCCGGTCTGTCAGTCCCCTCTGATGGGAGAGCAACAGAGGACAAAGGTCGAATTTAAGACCTTTGCTGAGGTAGAAAAGGTTGATGGTTATGATCAGCTTTACATGCAAGCATCAGCCAATCACTGATCTCTGAAAATGAAGGAAATCGGATGGACCATAAATTGGTGCACTCCCAATCATTACCATATTTCATTAAAATGGGCTCAAAGCTACAATATTATTGTTTATTGTGATAACTTCTGGGACAGTTTATCTTCTTGCAAAATTTATCATCGTAATTCTGAGCCAGATTTCTGTTTTTAGATCTGCGACAGCATCGGTCTGGCCAAGCAGATAGCATTCCACTCAGAGATGGTGAGTCTGAATCAGAGCTGATTCTCTCGTTCAGTGGTTCAGTTCTGGTAAACTTATCGTTGTTTTTCAGGAAAGTAAAGCGGTGGAGAAGAAGAAGGAGCAGGACAAGGCCAAAGAGAAACAGCAGGAGGAGCTCAACAAGCAAAGGCAGATAGAAAAGGTAAAACTGCCAGAGGACAGAGAGGATCAATAAACAATAGTCAGAGGTAAACTACTTCAGCGTCTTTTTAGTCAAGTATATAGTTGCCAAGAAATTACTCAACTAAGATCAAAAAATATTTAATTAAAAAAGGTCTCAAGTAGTTGAAAGCATTCAGGGGCCAAATTTTTCTTTTTATCCGGAATGTTTCTACATACCAGCAGAGGTGGAAAGACTACAAAAATAATGTAGGCTACTCAAGTGATACAAATTTGCACCTCATTAAAATTTTCTGTTAGGATTATTGACTTATATATCCGCCTATATTTTGTTGAAGTTACTTATAAATTAGTTTTGTCTTATTTAAGGTCTTTAAAGTTTTTGCAGTTTACATGTTGTAACTTTAGTTTTGCTTTCACTATCAGAAACTTTTATTTTCTCCCTGACCTGAACTGCAGGACTTGGAGGAGCAGAGTCGCCTGATCGCTGCCTCGAGTCGCCCTGCCAACCTGCCCGTGCCTGACGGACAGTTCCTGGTGCTCAGCAGCAGCCAATCAGAGGAGAGCGACGTCGGGGAGGAGGGGAAGAAGCGGGGTGAGTCGGAAGCCTGACGGCTGGCGGCGCAGGCATTATTTTTGGCTCCCGGATGATTTCTGACTGGCAATTTTCAAACAGCTGAGTTATTAGACTGAAAACGGACAGTGCGATCCTAAAAACCCAATGCACCTCTACGCCAAGAGGAAACGGTTTTTATTCTGTGCAGAAAGAAACACAAAACAAAGACACTGCTTTTATACTGGCTCCGTATTTAGATTACCGGTAAGTTTCTGTTTTTAACGTTCAAGTAAAAGCGAGGAGCCGGATATGAAGGAGCAGGAGATTCAAACCGTTTTTCCAACAGAACACCTCATGATGACTCCATCTGCATAAAAAGTAGAGGGAAAGCACAGTTTTATTTTGAAAAGGCCTTCCTATTGTCTGGCATCCTGCATCCAGGCACCGTGGTGTTTTGATTCACCTTAGTTTCTTTTATTTTGAAAAACTGAATGCATGTACAGACAGATTTGTCATCACACCTGGTGAAGACGTGTAAAAAGCCGTTTTATGTGTCGAAATGAATCGCTCCTTTATTGCAGCAGCAACATCTCACTCTGAACTGCAAAAACACAAAATCTTACCAAGTATTTTTGTTCCGGTTCTCGTGCTAATATCTTAGTTTTATCTTTTTTCAAGTGTATTAACTTACAAGTAGCTTTCCAGCAACTTAGAAGAGCTTGTTTTAAGTCAGTAATTCCTTAATATTGGTAAAAAAAAAAGAAAAAAAAAAGTACTAGTTACACTGACAGACTGTTTTACTTATAACGTGGAAAAAATATATTTTCAGGAATTATTTTCTGAAACGAGCTTTGATATCTTGCTAAAAAGTTGCATGTAAATTAGTTTTTTCTCACTTGTCTGAAACACTGTATAAGCTTGTAAGTAACTATTGGTTTATCACTTTTTATCATCATAAACATCATTTCCCTAACTACATCATCGCCACAGAGAAGTTGAACGCTGTGTCAGCAGTTTTCTTTCCATCTCGTCAAAAAAGACAAATTCTACGTCCTTTACTTCTTCCCAGAGTTTTGGATCAAGCTTTTTGTGGACAGGGTTGGTGTGCTTCATTTTGAAGCAGCATATCTAGATCTATGACTGAACTTATAAATCAATCTAACAAAGAACGCCGTGTTGTTCCTGAAATGTTTTTCTGACAAGATGCAGAGTTGGTCCGTCTGAAGCTTTTTCAATCCCTTGCCAAAGAAGTTCGCTGAGAAAGTTCCTCTTTCTTTAATCTGGGCTTCTTAAACTAGGATGGATTTTTTTGGAGAACTTTTTTTTTTCCCAAAAAGAGACCTTAGGTCTCACATCCACTTCGCTCTGTGAGCTTTCGTCACGCATCTTTATTGAACTGAGCTAAAATGTCCAAATAAATTTTGTGTTAACTGAATACTATAGAATGATGACATCATTCTATAGTGTTGCATGGCAACTGTTGCTAGGGTAATAGTAGCACCCTGTGAGCGTGCCTTATGAAAGAAAATAGTCTGTGGGCACTAAATACATCATTCCCCCCAAGTCTGAACTGAAGTGATCTGTGCAGCGTCGCTGGAACAGGGGCTCCACTTTACCGCCCTGCACATTTTTATTGTTATTTGGGTTCTATCTCCTAACTGGCACAGGGCTGGTGTCACTGGGACGGCTACATCCAACCAGTTACTCAACAAATCCATCGCTTTAACCCAGAAGGGTTTGACCATTTTGCAGTCCCATATTCAGTGTAGAAAAGTTCCTACTTTTCATCTGATTCACAGGAATCCGCTGCTAATGAACGGCAGATGTTCTGCTCGGTTTGGTTTGATCATATTTATTTCTGCATATTTTACAAAGTGCTTCTCTGTCACCTGGCCATCCAGGTAAAGTCGTGAAAACGTATATTTTCTCAACACGTTGAGCACTTCCAACGTTACGCACACAGCAGGTCGGACAGCGAAACCAATCGAGTCAGTCGGCCTCAGCTCAGGTCCTGGGAGTAGATATAACTTTTAATACAAATTTTATAGTTAAAGGACCTTAAAACAAAAAGTCAGCATCAATGTAAAATTCTAAATAAATTGAAGGGGTCATGAAATGTTTTTTAAAAAATTTACTACCAAGTCAAATTCTATTTACCTTTTACTACCTTCTGCTGGCCTTAATTAGAGCTAATTTAATTTACTACTGCGAAGAAACCCTGTAAACCCTGAGGCAAGACGCTTCTGTGACAGTTGCACCACCCGTCTAGAACATTTCTTTTCCTGTGAGATTTTGCTGCAGCAACAAAAGTTAGTTTCTGTTTTTACAGATCTCTACCAGGTTTGTCTGTAACTCTGGGAGGATTATTAAAACTAACACGTTTCTTGATTAAATGAAAGTTCACCTTCAGCTCTTAAACACTGCCATGTTTATTAAACCCTGTGTTTTGTCTGTCAGGCACTTACTGAAAGGATACGTTACTACCTGACTGCATTATGCTTATGACTAACATCCAAGCTTTGCACTGCTTCCTTCAAACATCTCCTTGTAAAAAAAAAACAACAACAAAAAAAACATTTAAAGGTGCCAAGGTTTTCTAAAACCCTAAATATCAAGAGGCAGAACACTGAAAGGAGATGATCTATTTCAATATTAAATCCTTAACCTTACTCCCAAATGTAAACACTGCAAAAACACAAAATCTTACCAAGCGTCTTTGGTTCAGATCTTAGTGAAAATATTTTAATTCTGATGGTAGATTCTTTCATTTAAAACAAGACATTTCCCCCATGTTATTATTGAATTAATCTGTCAGTGGAACAATATTAAGGAATTATTGGCTTAAAACAAGCTTGTATACCTTTCTGCAAAGTTACTTACTTGTAAGTTAGTGTAATCTTATTTCAAGTGTGCTAAGATACCTGCAGTAGAAACCAGACCAAATACACCTGATAAGATCTGATGTTTCTGCAGTGAACAGATCAGCTGCTGATTAGAGAACACAAAACTTCTGATTAAATGTAATTTTATTTTTTTTTAAAACCCATAAAAACAGCCGCATTTGCACTAGGTTACTGATGTTTTATTTTGAAGTTAATAACCTGCTGCTGTTTTAAAAGCAGTTTTTTGATCATTTCCAAGTTTTTTTGTTGAAAATTTTACTGCAAACTCATAGAAATAAGAAATTCTGCAGCTGGAGAATCTGTTGATAGATTTTTTTCTTCAACATAAATTTCAGAAAACTATGAAGTCAGCAGTTACAGAAATGCTTCAAATATTTGGAATAAACTTTGGGGGTTTTCGAGGCTGCGTAATTCTTATTATTGACTCTGGAAACAAACAACAAGGTGCTTCCAGTGGGAGTAAACGGCTTAATCTGTGTATTTTTTATTTATTCCCTCCTGTTTTTGTGTTATCTTTAACCCATTCTCAGTTCAGCTTGCCAACATTTTAAGCTGTTATGAAGTGAAAGCATGTTGGTTCAGACTCCCTTACATTTCAAATGTTATATTAAAAAAACAACTTTGTTTGTCACACAAGCAGAAATTTCTCATCCTTTTTCTTACTTTTGGTCACATTTTGATGAAAATTTCAACCGTCACCAAACTCTTCAGCATAATGTGTCATATAGTCAGACTCTGATTGTTATTATTATTGATCTGGTGTTGGTTTAGTTTTGTTTTTTCATATGAGCTGGGACTGATTCATGTTGAAAATCTAAATATTAAGATTAATTTTTCCAAATTACACACACTGGTTGGACTGCAGCGGTCACGGGCTTTTGAAATCCAGCCATAATTACAGGTTAAGATGGAGACTTAATTGTGTGTGTTTGACTTTTTCCAGTTTTTCTTTCATTTTTAAGGGGAGAGATATTTTCTAACTGTGCATTAAAGTGAAGGAGACGCAGAAAAACTCGACAGAGTTGATAATAAAGCTGTAAATAACATCAGGGAAAATCCATGTCCCATGATGATGATGATGAATAATGAAAAGGTTTCAGTGATTTAAATAAAGCATTAACATTCACCCATCTGAGTCAGCATTTTCTATTCTAACCTTTTGGTTTTTGGTCAAATTTAATTGTTTTTGATGTTTGTTCTTTTTTTAAGACGATGCAAGGATTCAATATTTTCACCTTTTTAAGTTTTTGTCTCATTTCAAACAAAAACTTCAATGTATTGATTTCATTTTCGTTACATTTATTTATCTATATAAATTGCTTGTAAAGTATCTTAAGATTAAATTTCCTCTTGATTGGAGGTTCACCTTCCCCAGCCGAGATGAAGAAAATGGACAAAAAGTTTGTTTGGACATTGAAAGCTGGTTGCTATTTATTTATTTACATCCCAGCTTTGCTGTTAGTTTATTAAGACAAAATGACTCGTTTACTTCCATCTTTTATGATTTTAAATTATTCTGACATTCAAATTTCACAATAAATACAAATTAAGATATTAGCCTAACTATCTGCAAAAAACTAAAGCATATGTTTATTTTTCTAGTTTGACTTATGAAATTACCATATAATTTGTAAAAACATAAACATCTGGTTGTGAAAAACATTGAGAAACAAGAAAACCATCAAGGAGAATTAAAAAAACTCAGCAAATATTTGACATTCAGGTTTTATTATAAATAGTTTCATAGCACAATGAAATGCATGTAGAAAAATAAAGCAGATCTGTTTATTTTTAAAATGTATTTAATTTCTAAACACAACCAAAAAATCTGTTGGTGCACAAAGTTTTAGAGAAGCAAGAAAACTTTATCACTGACAGAATATAAAATCTCTTACTAAATAATTTATAGATTTTACAATAAATACAAATAAATCAAGAAATTGGTGTAATATGCTGAAAAATAAAGCACATTGGTTTGTTTTCTCCTTGTTCATAAATTCACCATCAAATTTGTAAAAACAAAAAAAAGGTTGGAAATGCAAAATGTTGCATGTTTGACACAAGAAAACCTTCAGGGACAAAATAAAATCTATCAGCAAATAATTGACATTCAGATTTCACTATAATACAAAGTTTCATTAGATATTAATGTAAAAGTGCAACAGTTTTACAGGAGATCCTTCAGGTTTCTCCAGCTAAACGGCGCCAGCAGCCGCCTGGTGCCTTCAAAGACTCAGTGGGAACGTCAGAAATCAGAGCATCTCAGCAGCAGCTACTTCAGGATCCGGTCGGAGAGCCAGTCCAGTCCCTCCACCAGACCGGCGCCGCTGACGGCACAGGACGACTGGACGAACCACTGCAGGGACACACAGCAGGTCAAAGGTCGCTCTCTACCTGTGATACCTGCCCTCAGGTTAAATATGAGACCGCCTGTCCAAATTATTTCTGATCACCACAGGAAGTACCTACCGGCTGCCGGACTCCTGATAGGCTGAGAGCCTGTGTGATGTCATCGACCGACATGGCTCTGGGTAAATCCTGTTTGTTAGCAAAAACCAGAACCGGAACATCCCTCAGCTCATCCTCCTCCAGCTGCAGGACAAACACAGAGTTACTGTAGAAAAAGGCTGCGTGTTACTGTTGTCAAGGTAACGATGTGTAATCTCTCGATGCGCCCACCAGAGGGCGATCTAACAGACGTAGGAGACAGAGAGCCGCTGACTGGCTGGTTATCTTCACAGCGGTATTCATTCATGTCCAGATTAAATTTTGTAACTTTGACAGCAGGAATGAATGTTAAATAGTGAATAAATCTGTAGCTACGTCATGTGGTTAGCCTCTTAGCCTGTAAGCTAATACTCTGGTTCATGTTACTGTGTTTACATTCACACTTCATCTATCAGGATATATAATTTGATTTAAAATCTGGAAATAATCTTCTACTTTAAGACAGAGATGAAACCACTGCAGATGATTTTGAAGAGATATTTAGTTTAAAAAAATGTCTCAGTCCAGGCCAGAGGTCAGCAACTCTTCTGACCCTGGGAGCCGTTTGTATCTTCGGTTCAGCTAAATGCATTTATTTAACTTTGAGTTTTATGTTGCAAACAAGCTCACCTGCATAAGGAGCGTTTCTGCGGCCTCTTTAATCCTTTCTGAATCGCTGCTGTCAACCACATAAATAAAACCCTGCAGACAAACACAGCAAATATTAAATATGTTTGTAACATCAATTTCATTTATAACGACACTAAAATTTAGAGCTGCACAATATTTGAAAACCTTAGCTGACTTTCATAACCTTGTGACCTCATAGAAACTCTTATTACACCCTGCTAGCCAGTGGTGAACTTCTTCTAATGCACTCATAGCAGAGCTGATATTTCATTTATCACTTGAAGTTTGCCCTAAATTAATTTTTCAGGATATAGTCTAAAGTACTAATTTACTTTCTGTTTTGTAAACCAAACAGAAAGTTTTGGTTGTTTAATGTTATGTCGTTCGATGGTTGTATTCATGCTCTTATTTTGAAGTGGAAAAAGGCTGTTTTATGCAATAGTTCTGTTTCCTCTCATGTTCTTCACACATGACCACAGACAAAATACCAGCTGACATCACAAGTAAGATGAGCATATTACAGTTTTCACTTTGTGAATGGAATATTATAGCACTACTGGCTTTGAAGCCAAATACTTTTCTCATGGATGCATCAGTGACTGAACTTTTCTTCACAAGTACTTTGACACCTGCAGTTGTTGTACCTGCGTGTTGGCGTAGTAATGTCTCCACAGCGGTACGGTCATGTGATGATAACCAATATCCCAAACTGTGAAACTGATGTTTCTGTGCTCCACCGTCTCCACGTTGAAACCTGAACGGAGAAACACAGGCTGCAGTACTTTTACTCTGAGGTCACACAGGAAGAGGTCAGAGGTCAGAACCACTCACCGATGGTCGGGATGGTGGCGACCACATTGCCCAGCTTCAGTTTGTATAGCAAAGTGGTTTTACCTGCACCATCCAGACCCACTGCAGACACAAACAGAGAAGAGCTGTCAGAACCAGAGCTGAGTTCTGATACTGGGCGGTTTGTTTCCCATGGGTCGCTAAATGTGCAGGTGTGCAACAGGTAATAGGGTCTTTGTGTTTGTGTGAAACTGAGTTTAGACTTTAAGTTGATTCTCATGGTGGCTCTGTATATTTCTGAGGTGTTTCATAACGTTTGATAACAATAATTAAAACTTCTCAATGTTTGACATCATCTAGCAAAATGTTTTTAGGTCAGGCTGCATGATGAGCTGCTGCATGATGAGCTGCTGCATGATGAGCTGCTACATGATGAGCTGCTGCATGATGAGCTGCTGCATGATGAGCTGCTGTAGATGGAGCCATGATGTTTGCTGCTGATCATTTTGTGGCTAAAGCAAATATTATTTATACATCAACTTCTCAGTTCTGTTAAAATCATTTAAAGACCCAGAATCAACCCGGTACCGATCCACATATACAGTCAGGGATAAGATGAGCTTCACGTGTAAGTATCAGCAGATCACGATCCCCCAAAACTAAGGAAAAACTTTCCCCAGAAATCAACTGGTCGATAAATCAGTTGGCCAATAAATGTATCTTATTATTCATGTATATGATGTAAACAGCGCTGCCAGAGATGCAGTAAGTTTACAGCAGGTGTGTGAAAGATCTAATGATCGGGCTGCTGATTGCAGCCGGTCCACAGTGTCAGCAGAACTAGAGGCCCCAAAACCACATTTCACTGAGGGCCCCCTGGAGGCTAGGTCCGGCCCTGGGTTTATGTCTAAATATGTTATGGCCTGCAGTATCTGCTTTCCCAGAATTCACCACAGTTTTACAGCCAGAATGACGTTAAAATAACCAAAACTCACCCATTAAAATCCTGACGGGAGATTTTGAGGGGAACATGGAGAGGATCTGTGAAATGATGGCTCCCATGACGGAGATTCGGGTTCAGGTTCAGGTTCGGGTTCAGGTTCGGGTCTCCGTGTTTGGCTGTTTCCCGTGTTTCCCGTGGGCGTGTTTCTCTTATCCACGGCTTCATCTCAGCAGCTGTCAGCGCAATCCACGGTGGAAGGAAGCACGTAAACAAAACCTGGATCACTGGGAAACTCCGAGGCGCTTCATGACCTCACTTCCGGTTTCCATACTTTCAAAATAAAGGTATTTATGAGTTTCATTTATCTATTTAATTCTTAAATTAATTCTTAAATTAATAGTAATTTATTTATTTATTAAAGTCCAAACTTCTCAACTGTTTAGTTGAAAGCAAGAAGGCACCAAATAATTATATTTTTAACATTTTTAAAGCAAACTTTTTGTGCCCCTTATTATTTCAGAGTCCTATAAATGACATCTGATTTAAATATTTTCATGTCCTGGAAAAATTTGTAATTAAATGGGTTAGTATGGAAAATCTTTGATCATTTTTTAAAGTTAAACACTGTGTGAGATAAGTTTCTGATTGTCTACTTTAGTTGGAGGCCTCAACAAACCATAAAACACATGAAAGAATAAAAACTTAAATTTGGTCAAAACTGATGACTTATTTATTTTTTACAGTCATATTTGTACAACCAAGAGTCTATCAAAATAAGACAATAGGATTTAGCTTTTCTGGCTTTTATTTTATCAAATGACATCAACATTTGGTGTCCACAATAAATACAGTTTCATAAAACATTAGTGTAATACCTGCAGAAAATTAAAGCACAGTGAGGCATATTTTTCTCTATTTTTAGGAAATTTATCACAAAACCTGTTGCAAAAACACCCAATTTAGAAACTATAAATCCTGTTTGTTAGTGACTGTAATGCAAACAATATAGGAAGAATCAAAAACCATCAGGAATAACATAAAATCTTACAGCAATATAAAAATCAAATAGTTTCTGGTTGTCTCTTTTCAGAGAAAAAGTGCGATAGTTTTAAAAGTTTGGACGTTTTTTCAGAAGATCCTTCAGGTTTCTCCAGGTAAACGGCGCCAGCGGCCGCCTGGTGCCTTCAAAGACTCAGTGGGAACGTCAGAAATCAGAGCATCTCAGCAGCAGCTACTTCAGGATCCGGTCGGAGAGCCAGTCCAGTCCCTCCACCAGACCGGCGCCGCTGACGGCACAGGACGACTGGACGAACCACTGCAGGGACACACAGCAGGTCAAAGGTCGCTCTCTACCTGTAATACCTGCCCTCAGGTTAAATATGAGACCGCCTGTCCAAATTATTTCTGATCACCACAGGAAGTACCTACCGGCTGCCGGACTCCTGATAGGCTGAGAGCCTGTGTGATGTCATCGACCGACATGGCTCTGGGTAAATCCTGTTTGTTAGCAAAAACCAGAACCGGAACATCCCTCAGCTCATCCTCCTCCAGCTGCAGGACAAACACAGAACAGGGATTAGAGTCTCAGATCTAATCAGATTTCTTATCACAAAACCTGTTGCAAAAACACCCAATTTAGAAACTATTTCAAACTAACATTACTTTGCACAAGGCTTTTTCTTTCTTTATTATTCTATAGCAATAGTAGATTACGTGTTCCTGCTGCATGATGCTGCCACCACCATGTTTCACTGCAGGAACAGAATTTCAAACAAACGTGTTTCTACTTTGAAATTGAGAAAGAACCACAGCAGCTGAAAATGTAACAAATGTTGTGGTTTTGGTCTCCAATAGAATCGGGTCTACCGGACTACCAGGTGGGAAAAACAAAATCTTAGTCCGGACCAGGAGTCAGCAGCCTTTACAACACTAAGATAAGTTTTTATTATTGGAATTAGTTTTACTCTATGTGAAAATGTTATGAACATATTGCATTAAAAAACCCTCTACATTTTAGAACTTTGCTAAATTTCTCAGTACTTTTGGTCAGTTGTGGTGCAAACGTGTCAACAAGCATTGAGTTTGAATTGTGGCCAGAGGCTCACCTGCCTGTGCAGCTCGTCTGCAGCCTCTTTAATCCTCTCAGAATCGCTGCTGTCGATCACAAAAATCAAACCCTGAAGACACACGAACAGAAAATTCAGCAAGGAAGGTTGCAGCATTTTGTTGAAAAAAATCAGCAAAATTAATTGTGATAAATGATAAATGAGTTTCATGTAACTAATAAACTGGATACATTAGCATATAGCTTAATTAGTTACATTAAAGAAGTTAAAAAAGTTACTTCTGTAACAAACTAAAAATACATTAAACAATTTCAATTTAATTTCCATTAAACTAGTAGACTAGTTTAATATAAAAATAGTTATTTTAAACTAATAAACTAGTTTAATATAACTATTTTGGTAGTTACTAATGTGGTAGTTAATTGCACGTCAAACAATTTTGAAGTATTTCAGACAAAATGAACGTAAACAATCAGTATAATAAAATGGCTTCCTAGCAACTGTTGCTAAGACAATTCTAATTTTGTTGCTTCTACCCCTAAATTTGTTTGGCGCTTGTATCACCCTCAGAACAATTCTCGCCATATTTTACGCCAATCGATTAATTTGGGGAATCGGTAGAACCTGTTTGGCAGATAAAAGAGGTCAAAACTTTCCTGTGTGCATCAAAGTAACAGGTGAATGAATTCTGCAGTATTTCTACCTGTGTGTTGGTGTAGTAATGTCTCCACAGCGGTCTGATGACGGTCTGACCACCAACATCCCAAACGGTGAAACTGATGTTTTTATACTCCACCGTCTCCACGTTGAAACCTGAACAGGAAAAAGAAAGTGTGGCTTTAAAACGCTGCGGTTCTTTAGCTCTGAGGTCAGACAATTAGATGTCAGAGGTCAGAACCACTCACCAATGGTCGGGATGGTGGTGACCACCTCAGCCAGCTTCAGTTTGTACAGCAGCGTGGTTTTCCCTGCAGCATCCAGACCCACTGCAGACACACAAACAGAGCAGCTGTCAGAACCTGAACTGGTTCTGGTCCAGGGCGGAGCAGATCAGTCACAAACTGAATTAAATGATATCAGTTTTTTATCCACAGCAGCCTGAGATGTCTCATTATTAATGACACACAAACCAGAAGAAACCCCACAGCATCACAGGTCTTCCACCATGCTGAACAGAAGTCTGAGCTCCTTTTCCTTCCAGATCCACCTGAGATCAGGCCGGCCCAAAGCATGAAAACTAAGCAGCTGCTTAGGACACCCACACCACCAGGGGGCCCCCAAGAGCACCAACATAGTATGTATCAGACCTGTTAACTTGTTCACTGTAAATTTAGTGTTTATCAACTGATGTGACATTCAAATAGTTAAAATAATATTGTACATTTGAACATCACTCTATTTCAAAATCTGATTATTATTTTTTTTTAGTTTGCTACTTCTGTTAAAGTCAACAGCTATAATAACACTGGTACAATGCAGCTAATAACAATACAAAAACATACTGACTCAGCCCCTTATGTGTTGCATATAACTCATACACTGGTCGTAGGGATTGTTAGAGATACTAATAGTTATAAATAAATAGAAATTATTGATTAGCGTAGGGTATTTAGCCCACTGATTGGCTAATTTAAGATGCTGTTGCAGAAACTCACCCATTAGAATCCTGACCGGAGTCTTGGAGATGAACCTGGAGAAGATCTGTGAGATGATGACTCCCATGATGAAGGTCCAGGCAGGAACTGGTCCAGGCAGGAACTGGTCCAGGCAGGAACTGGTCCAGGCAGGAACTGGTCCAGGCAGGAACTGGTCCAGGTTGTCTGCGTGTCCGTGGGACCCCCGTGTTTTATACACCTCCGCTGTGGGCGTGTTTCTCTAATCCACTCTGTCATCCCGGGAGCTGTCAGCTCGGTCCACGGTGGAAGGACGCACGTAAACACAGCTGGCTCACCGGGGAACTTCAAAACACCTAGTGACATCACTTCCGCCTCCACAGCTTTCAAAAATAAAAGCACTGAGGCTTTGGCTTTTAAACAGAAATTTAAAACGACTCAAGATTTAGATTTTGTGTAAGAGAAAGAACCTTTATTTATTTATTTGTTTGTTTGTTTGTTTGTTTGTTTGTTTGTTTGTTTGTTTGTTATTTATTTGTCATTGGTATTGTAATACAATACTTCTACCACTAGTGGCAGTAATGACGTTTTTTTAATGAATTAACTATTGCATTATTTATTTACTATGAAGGTTTTAACAATGAAAACTTGAAAAACAGACATACAGGCAAAGCAGTACGAGGTTATATATAAGTGAACTAACTTGGCTTCACTTTCAGTGCTCTTAGTATTTGTTTTATTTGTGAAAGTTTTGGCATTGAGAATTTTAAAGTATATATACTTTAAAATATATAGTATATATATTATATATATATAAGTATGTTATAAATTCTTAAAAATTAATTAATAAAACTTAAGTGGCTTCAGTTTTATTTTGAAAATTCTCCCACTTCCTGTTTTCATAGCGCGTAGCAGGAAGTGATGCCATTTGCTCTGCCTCTTTCTGGTGTTTGTTGGCAGGTGTGACAGAACCAGGTTGGTCTGGATCAGGGGTGTGAAGCTCATTTTCGTTTTGGAGCAAATCCACATCATGAATATTAAAGGGCCGGTTGTGCCCTTTTCACAAACTTAAAATACCAATGAATTCTTAAAATTAAATAACATTATTAAACATCTTTTCAGTCCGTCCAGGATTTTATGATGCTGTTAGTGTTTTCTACAATAAGAATCAGTGTTTGTGGTATTAATTTGGAAATATTTGCAATCATTTATGAAGACTTTCTATTACCAGACTACAATCTGACATCAATAAAGACCTAGGCAGCTTTTGAGTACAAATAATAAAGTTTTTGACAATTTTGGAGAAAAAATTGCACTGAATTCCCAATTATGTAAAGTGTTGGGATTTGGTGATTTTACTTCAATTTCCATTATAATTCTCAAGAAACTGGAGGGACTGATTGGTGTAATTTGGCAGTAAAGAGATAAAAACTGCATTGACTCGATTGATAATATAATATCTAAGCAGATTTAGTGTTTAGTCTAGAATCTAGAGGGCCGCATAAAAAACTATGGCGGGCCAGATTTGGCCCATGGGTCTTGAGTTTGACACATGTGGTCTGGATCGTCCCAATCAGACACAGATAAAAAAGTTGGTCAGAACATTAAAAACCAATTCATAATATTCTCTAAAGTCTTTCTTTCAGGATTCCCAGATCTTGTTCCCACAGTTAAACACAAAGCTCTGCAGGATCTACAGTTAAAATTTATCTATCAACTACATGGTTTGTTTGTTGGAAATCACAACAGTAGAAAAGGAACTTAAATGATTTATTTCTTCTTATAAGTTTTTATGGTTGACTTGGTGGAATTTTCTCTACATTTGTTATGTTTGTTCAAAGCATGATGGATTTAATGTGCAGATTCATTTCTCAGTGTCTCTGATTCAAAGTGAAGAAATGTTTGAAAGAAAAAAAAATGTATCAGATTTATTTGGGAATGCATGATGCAAAATTTACTTTTTGCATGTTTTATTCTCCCATTTGGGTTTTTACTGCTTCTAAAAACAAGCTTAAAATTAAGCTTATAAACAACGGCCAGACATGTTTGCCAATAACTTTTTTTTGTGTGTCCAGAAAATGAGTCATTTCAATAAAGCCTGAAATGTAACGAAACAAATCAGCAAGCACTGCTCGTAACCTAGCAACCCTGGCAAAATCAGCCGATTACCGAGCAACCCCAGTTGAGTTCCTGCATGTGTTGCACAATGGCTGCTGGAAAGCGTTTTGTTTATGACTGACAAAAATGTAGCATCTGCTACATTCTTGTTGGTTGTGCAAGAGGCTCTACTTGTGCTTTTCAAAGATGTAAGGTTGTATGATTGCAAATCGTTTTTAAGTGCAAGTGTAAACGCTGAATTTGTGGGAGTCACCAGCTAACTTGGATTTAAAGTGACAAGAGGCCCTAAAACAGCTCAAACCAGGCAGAACTGAACAGAGTAGAATCTCATCAAAAACATGTTATATGTCTTTCCTAACCTGTTCAAAGAAGCATTATAAGACAGAGTCTGTCTGGTTTGAAGAGAAGGTTACGCTGCCAAAGTTGCCAACAGAGTTTGCTGAACTGGCAGTTCCTGTTTTTAAGGCATTCATTAACCGTAAGCATCCTGCTGGTAGCCAGTTCTACATGGAGGTGAAAAAAACATGAAAAACACTTTGATTCTGTTCAACAGGTGAATTAAATCATCTTTCTAAATTTCCAGGTGCTACTTGGCGACATCAAGAGCTCCGGTGTGAATGATCCGATTTTCAGCTGTTGATCGTTCATAAATAATTGTCAGCATTTTCTCATATATATCAGACACCATATTATTCAGAAAGCAACATACCTCGGTTGTTTTCTCATTTCAGGAAAGCTGAAACCCTTTCACCAATAGTCAGGGCTTTTTGTAATTTGCATACGAAAGAGGAAGTTTGAGATATTTTTGGGATGTGCTGTAGAAGTACAAGGTTCAAACCACTGAAAATATGCAGACTTCAATTTTTTTCTGGTTCCTGAGTCACTTTAGAGGGGAATTGTTTGGTTCTTTCCTCACATCTGTCACTGTTGTTAGAGTAGAGAAGTTAGTTGCAGTGCATCCAAAGAACAGAAAAAGAACAACAAACATGGATGGAGATGTGCCACTCAGATTATAATGACCTGTTTTCAGTGGAGTTGGTGATTTCAGTTTGTTGTTTGTGCTGTTTGTTTTGAATGCAATCTGCTGCTCAAAACAGTTAAATCTAAAATCTGAGTGCACAGAAGATGAGCTGATTTTTTTCCTTGACTTTATGCAATTCTGTTTGCAGCAGAGATTATTTAAAGTTTGTTTTCACTCAGTTTTACCCTGCAGGGCTCCTTTCTCATAAGGTTTGAACAAAGCAGAACAATGGCTGTAACTGTTCTTGCAGGACTTGAGTTTTCACCTGCTGATAAAATGGTCATAAAACTGTTTAATCAGCAGCAGTCGCCCTGATTTTCATACAAAAGAGGAAGTTTGGGATGTTAACTGTAGAAGTTAGACACAGATTTCACTCTTTTTAACAAACCAGTTGCTTTCACTCATTTGTCTCATATTCTGGAAGATACATTTCTGGATGACAAACATATAGATGAAGTAATCTGACCTCTGCACAGATTGTGGTTTATAAAAATCCCAGTCTGAATGTCACATGGTCCTGTTACTCTAATATCCTCCCCTGAACAGCTGCAGAGGGAGTATAGGAGGGGAACCGGCAGACCCTAAACCCGAGAAATGAAACTTAGAGAGGCTGTTGACTTTTGAAACAGGAAGTGAAAGTAAACAAGCTGACCTTCGGCTCTGCAGGAGGAGATTATTTATTGTCACTGATCGCTTTGTTCCCTGCAGACGTCGACAGATCGACTGAGTGTGAAGATGAAGCTGCTTTTCTTCTTGATTGTGACGCTGATGTCCTTCACCGACAGGTCACTGCATGCTTGGCCAGACCCCACCAGAGGTAAGAGCCGTAAGGTCACAGAAGTTCCTAAATTACACTGATGCTTATGCAGAATTTCCAAAATTAGCTCACTTCTTCTTTTTAAAACGATGGAAAGTGAAGAAATGACCAACTCAGTCCTTGAAATACAGTTTTTATTAGTTTGAATCATTTTGTGTAAATGTAACCTTCATCTCCTGCAAATTTCCTGTTTTTGTTGACATCTGGTCAACAAAAACCAGACATAAATCTGATGTCATCAACATCAGATTTAGAAAAACGGAATAGTTTTAAATATACTGAACTCACAAAGTTCAGTATGTTATTTTTTTGGCTTTAACATGTGAGGATAAAACTCACATTAATCCACATCGCGAAGTGACTCTAATGTTTAAAGTATTTGCCAAAACATGCCAGTGTTTCCATGGCTGACCCGATGGGGCGGTTTAGCAGTTTGTCCATTTGTAAGGAGGGAAGCTGTGCAATAAATTCCTTAAGATGTTTTTGATTAGATTTCATATAAAAAATCATTTTCAATTAAATTTTTAAAACTTTGAACATATTCACATAGTTTCCCACATTTTATTGCTTCACACCACAAACTTTATTTATTAGGGGTTTTATGTGACGGGAGTGTTGCATAACCATTCTTTAGATTTCAAAGTGCAGCTCATATTGGTCAGTCTTGCCTCCCTTAGCTGAATGTCACTTCTTTCATATGCAAGCAATTTAAACACACTAATAGGAAATACTTTAAATTAGGGATCAAAAATTCTAGTAAATTTTGTCTTATTTCAAGTGTGCTAAGGCATTTTTAACTGGAAACTAAACAAAAACTATTTGGTTAGATGTGGTTTTGCAGTGTAGGGTGTATCCTCTCCAGGAAATTCTTTGGACTTTGTTGCTTTCGCATTGGAATTTCCTGCAACTGAACTAAACCTTCTAAGCAAAACCACCAGCATCAAACGAACTGATTGTTGCCGGTTCATTTGGGGAGCTGTGAATGCATTATCAAACTCTGATGAGGACCAAAAAAGTGAACTCTGGTCCGCCTACAAATACACTTCCTGTGAATAGACCCTTGAGATCTGGTGTGACCGGAACCATTTTCTTGGTGTTTTCCAGCATTAGGACCTGAAAAGACCTCATTACAATAACCCCAGGCACTGAATCAGGACTTAATCTCATTCTGATGCTGTGTCTGATTATGCTTTCTTCCTCAGGTGGTTCTGGAGTCAATCTGAATGGGAAGATGTTCACTTTGTCCGGTTATTACGGAAGATTGTTCTTCTATTCGCCTTACGAGATGCCCCCCGGGGCAACTTCTACATCATACCAAACCACAAGTTACACCGACTCTGCCTCCACACGCAGCTACACCCAAACCAACACAGGCACAGCTGAAATCACCACCCCTACACCAATGACCACCCCCAAACCTGCAACTCACCATCGTCAATATACCTCCCGCTCCGCCACTCGGTACCCATGGTCCACAGCTCCTTCCACTGGAGGTGAGTTCCTCCACAAATAATCACTTTACTGATATTCTCTGCTCCTGTTCATTAAGGTGAAAAACTTCAACAAAGAACAAAGTTAGCAGAGCTATTGGTTTTCTTTCTTTTTCCTTTTGTTCTTGCTTAGCTTAGTTTGCTGCATTATTTCATCTCAGTTAATGGATCTGAATTCTGCTCTAGAAGAAGCAAGAAGCGGTAAAACTGGATGTAACCAATGGTTGAAAACTATAATTATGAATTTATAAAAGAAGTCATGCGACAGACTGGCGACCTGTCCAGGGTGTACCCCGCCTCTCTGAAATCTGAATCAAGCATCAAGACCTGCTGTTAGCATAAGATATGCAGAATAGCAACTCTGGAGAGGCAGAAGAATAAAAACATAACCATGTTATTCATGTTTTCCTTTTCTGTTGTTTTTATCTCGTTACCTTCTGTTATATGTTTTTTGTATTTCATTTATTTACTCTTTATTTATATCTCAGTTACTTTTATGTTTTGAGCTTCTCTGTCCTTGTGCGCCCCCTGCAGGTGTGTCAGTGTGTGTGCGGTACATCACAGACTCTCAGAGTGGCTCCATCTTCACCCTCAGCCCCTCCAGCCAGTCTGTGAGGCTGGAGGTTGGGAGGCCGCAGTCGTACGCGCTGACCTTCAACAACTACAACAGAGTTTACCTGCAACCTTACTTAAAACTCTGGCCTTATCTGACGCCCAACATGTGGACCAGCATCTGCCTCACTGTGGACGGCGTGAAAGGCGTAGTTCAGATGTTCAAAGACTCAAACATGAGCAGCAGGAAGCTGCTGAATAACCAGGTGAGGACAGAATGAACAGCATCTCTGATTTATTGTCTGCAGTGATCTAGAGATGTGACTGTTTTCACATCCCTTCACTTTTTTTTAACATACTGTAAAAACACAACATCTTACCAAGTAGTTTTATTGTGTTTCTAAATATCTTATTACACTTCATAAGGAAAAACTAACTTCTATGTAATCTTTCAGCAACATATAACAGCTTGTTTTAAGCCAGATATTTACGTTGATACGTTTTTGATTCCCAAAACACAATAAAAATAAAAACAATACTAATAAAAACAGGCAACAATCAATATTGAGCAGTGATAGTCGTAAAGACACATATCTCTAAAAAATATATTAATTAATTAAAATGCACAGCTTTAAACTAGAGGATACTTTCACTTATAACAAGACATTATAAGTAAAAAAAGTAAAAAAACAACAACAGTTCTTTCTATGAATGTTCAAGACTTACTGATTTTAAACAAGCTGCTGTATCTTGTTGAAAAGTTGTGAGTCAGTTTTGTCCTGTTAGAATTATTGAAATAAAGTTTACAGTTCATCTGCAATTTCTGAGGCTGCATCTGAACACACACATGCACTTTAATGTAAATCTCAATGAGTTTCTGAATTTTCTCTCCAAAATGATCTGCTTTGTGCATGTGTGTGTGTGTGTGTGTGTGTGTGTGTCTTCAGTATGTGTGGACAGGTGATCGTGTGATTGACTTTTCAAACTTTGAAGGTCAGATCACTGATGTGCAGGTGTGGGATTATCCTCTCCGTTATCAAGAAGTCCTCTACTACATGAGCAGCGGTGGCTACGGGTATGCTGTGTGTGTGTGTGTGTGTGTGTGTGTGTGTGTGTGCGTGCGTGCGTGGTGTGTGTGTGTGTGTGTGTGTGTGGTGTGCGTGCGTGGTGGTGTGTGTGTGTGTGTGTGTGTGTGTGTGCGTGAGTGTGTGCCTGTTTACATAGCCTGAGTGGACCATGTTCTGGTTCCATTCAGACCATTAGACCACTTTTGACTGGCTAAAATACCAGGTGTTTAATTTATTGTTTGTTCAATAATTTATTTAATGGAGGAAAAATACATGTGGCCCTGAAAACTTCCAGCTCGCTAATTTTGGCCCAAGTGAGAAGAAGTTTAGAGTCACTGGTTTTGAGTTACGATATGAATTAAGTTCAGGTTAGGAATTTACTGATAGTGGTTAATAAAAACAGATGGATAAATGCAGGCACTGAACTGATGGAAACCAATACAAAGACCTAAATGTATGTAACGATATAAACGTTTGAGTGAACCAGGTGGGTAATGAGCTAAAGAAAACTTTTGACAAATTAAATTGAATAATTTAAGTTTTAAGGTTATAGTTTTAAATTCTGTTTTCTTATGCCACAATTTTAAATTACTACTTTCTTTTTTTGTCTAAATGTATAAAAATATATCAGGTTTATTTGTGTAGCACATTTCAGCAGCAAGGCAGTTCAAAGAGCTTCACATAAAAACAACAGTCAACAATTGAAAACCAGTAACAGACTGACAAAATGTACATGTTGACAGTGGCCATCATTAAAATCACCAAAACACGTAGAATATGTTGATCAATGTTCCATTTATTATTGCTTAGTGTTTCAGCTGTTTTGCAGTTTTGCTGGAAGTTTGTTCCAGATTTGTGGTGCTTAGAAGCTGAATGCAGATTCTACATCTCAACATCTTTCACCATTTTTAGACCCCAAAGATTTTTGGTACATTATAAGACAAATTTCCATTATGAACAAAAAGAGGTCACTGAATTTTTTATACAATCAATACTTAGAAAATAGATAGTTATATCTAATATTAATTTAAACAATGTAACATCAAGTTTGTGCTTTTGATTGTAGGTCCTTCCAAGGGTCTGTGCTCAGCTGGTCCTACATCAGCTACTCCCAGTCAGGCAGGACGCTGCTGGAGGACGGCTATCAGCTGCAGGTGGAAAAGCCAAACCGCAAGAAACACAGAAATTACCTGAAGGCAGAATTCAAGCCCAGGAAGGTTTTCCTCTTTGAGGAGAGCAGAAGAGAGCAATGGAAGAAAGAGATGTAATGTTCACTGAAATCATATTATAACTTTTTGACCTTCTATCTGAACACATAATTAACATGAAGATTAATCAATTAACATTTGCACTAATCACAAATATCCTAAAATCACATTACAGGTTTAATAGGTTATTTTCCTTCTTTTGTAAATCATTTTAACAATAATAAAGTGATTCCTAATTAAATATTGCATGTTAGTGAATTTTGTTTTATACAGAATAACATTATAAACTTCTGGTTGAAATAAAACCAGAATTTTATACTGTGGTAATGTTTCATGACATTTCATCAACAGCGAAGCTTCATTCTGTCATGACCAGGAACTGATTATTCTGCAGAAATTAGTTAAAATTCAGTTTGAAGATTCACATGAATAGATCCCGTTCTGGAAAAAGAAAAGTCATTGTGCGTTTCATCAGTGATATTGCAATGTGAACAATTTTGATCTAAAGTAACTGATGTTTACAGATTTTTTTTCTATTGTCAAAACTGATAAAACTATTTTTAGATCAGAGACTTTAACTCATTGATCTTAATTTATTTCATAGATTTCATTCCAGTTTATGGAGTTGAACTTCTGCCAGACTATTGGAGGTGGGCGAGTTGATCCACAGTAAAAAAGTTCTTTCTAGGGATGTTGAGGCCAGAAGAGCAACAAATTATTCTTAAATTGGTGAACTGATACACTGCTCCCCACAAGGGGGCGCCCATTCCCATTTCTGTTCTCTTCAGAAAGCCAAATAAAGAAACTCGGGAAAGTAAACACCAGGAGTCATTAATTATTCTGTTTAGTAAGACGTGTTTTAATAACAAAATATGGATTGAACATCCTTATACAGTCTGTCGGCTTTCATTTTACATTTTTATGTACAAAACTCAATCTGCAGCGTTCGAGCCTCTAAATAAATTCAAGATTGTAAGTTTTTCACAAATATAAAACTTTTGGGCCTTCCCAACAGTCGGCCAACATGGGATCATCCGACTGTTAAGGCTCAAAAAACCAAAACATTTCAAGTGTGAAATTAATTTAAAACAATGTTAAAAGGCCAACAAATTGCTTTAAAATGCAGATGTAGTTAAAACATAGAAATGTTTTAAAAGAAAGAAAAAACGTTACAAAACAAACACCATCAGCACAAGACGACTTCATGTCAACTTATTTTTTATTTGTTATTGCTTTTCATTGTTAGTTGTTCTAGGATGTTTAGTAAAACATGTTATACAGTCTGAAAATCTTGAATTTTGCAGTGGTTTTAAGCCTCATTCCCATCCATGTAGCTGTAAGTTCACTGCCAATAAAACTACAAGTGTTGCCTGGTGCTCAGGTTCTTTAATTGTTCAATAAGGACACTTCATTTTTCACTGATGTAATCAACAAAATGACTTAAAAATTAAACATATTAAGACAGTTTAACATTTAAAAACATCCACAGGTTGTGATTATAGAGCTGGAACATGCAGCAGTGATCATCTTCCCTTTATGCGTCTGATCTAAACCTCATCTTTAATATTCTGGTTCTTTTAGAAAAATGTATAATTAAAAGTGTTTTTAAATGTATTTTACAAACAGAGAGGTTACTTTTCTAATTAGTTTGGTCTTTGGTTATATTCCCATTTTAAGGCAAAATTTATCTCCACAAACATTCGTATTTCATGATTGCAATTAAATATTTTGATTCTTGATTATTCTCATGAAAGTTAAACTTAGGGACCTTTTTATTTTAATTTAAAATTCAAATATTCTGTTTTCTTTCTGAAACATTCCTTTATGGAGTAAATCATAAAAATAAAACAAAATTATCTAAAATTTCTGGTTTTAACTTAAAAGTAATAATTCAAATTTTTAAATTAATTTGATATAAAACAGCTGACAAAACATTTAACTCTGCTTAAAAATAAAGTTTATTCCTCCATTATTTGTATTTTTGGGATAAAATGACCCAGTTGACACCAAAAGGAGCTCCAAGCTGAACAAAAACAATTTTTAGGCGCATTATAAAAAAAACATGAAGCAGAATTTCAACAGTTTGTGTTTCTCTCCTCGTCTGGGTTTAGATTTCTGATTTAATCTGGAATCTAGATTAATGATGGAAAGCTGCTTCTGATGAGCATTTTCCCTTCAGAACGACGTCCAGAAGGTGTCAGTTTTACGTGATTACACCTGGTACCAGAACCCTTCAGTGGTACCAGGCAGGTCACTGATTTCAGGGATTTAAAGAACATCTGAAGCTTTTACTTCCAAGACATGATGACCACACAACAAACAAAAGCAACAATGAGGTGAATAATTTGGAATCGTTGTGGATTTTCTCTGATTCACAGTCAAAATTATACATACAGTCTCAAATATTCAGAGAACCTCGTTGTACTTGGATAAATGTTTCTGCAACGATTCACCAGCTTCAATTAAAAATCGGTTTCCTACCACCAAGATCTGGACAGGTCAGCTGAGTCCAGATTTCAATCATCTGGCTCAAGGGTTTGCAACATTTTGACCAACATGATTTTTAATAACTTTACCCAAAAATGCTAAAGAACTCAGCAATGTTTCAAAGGGGCAGTATTATGTGTCTTCCAGGCTCACAGTGCCATTTTATAGTGCAATCAAGTAACTATGTTGCCTTCAGATGACAAAAAAATGCTCTAAATATCAATTATGACTTAAAATTTACTTTGTAATTTAATGTCTTCAAATTGGGCCTCTGTCACTTTAAAAACTCCTGCTCTTTCTGAAGCTCCACCTCTTTTAACCCTTTAACAACATTTTACCAGCGTTACACTGAGAAGTAGCTCCTTAGCAGATGTCCCACCAGGTCTTTGCTAATTGCTGCTGGCTAGTCTGAAGTAGCTGTGCCTCGAAAGCGGGGCTAGGTCCACACATGTGTTTTGGACAGCTGAATGGTTGCCATGGAGATTAAAGGATTTCTCAAACATGCATGAGAGAATCAAGGCAACACTCCAGGTGTGTTTGAGAAAATAACATTACATGATGCACGGCTCAAAATAGTTGAATTTACGTAATACTCTCCCTTTAAATCATAAAGGTAATTAAAAAATGCTAGCTTTAGCATTTTTTCCAAAGTGTTTTCATGTAAGAAATGCATCATTATTTCACAAAGAGTAGAATAATTAATATGGAACATCTTCTTTTCTTATCAAGCACTTAATTAAAGTAGTTTTTAAAAACAATTTTCTACAGAAATTGTTATGTCCCATTCAAAAACCTAAAAACAAAATCCTGCAGCAGATTTCACAAAAACAGCCTTTCATCACAAAGAATCATTCACTATTCCAGTCACGCAGCAAAACAGACCCTCACCAGAATTAGTCGCCTCTTTCACCAAACGCAGCAAAAGTATGAGTTTCCTCTACGACCAGCTATTAGAGATTTACATAACTGTTACTGGGAAACAATGAACAATATTTAAGCTTGTATGTAAAGATTTGACTTGGTGTGGATTAGAGAAAGTTCACAATTCAAATTTGTGCATCTTGTTTGTCCTGAAGGCCATCAGTCACTGGATAAAGTTCATTTATGCAACACATCTGAAGTGGATATCAGAAGTTTAGCACAAAATGGTTGGCATAATGTCAGATGACTGAATCAGAGCAGCTAGTGTTCATTTATGGTGCCTCGTTTCCAGGGAGTCGCACAGCCAGTGCGGTTTCAGACGCCATGTTACCGATCCGTACCGCTCAGTGGAAACGAAGCATTAATCATCTTTTAATTACCTGTTGCTCATCTATTAATGTAATATTAATAGATACATTTTTACTAAAGTCTGTATATTTAAGTCTATTAATTTCACTGCTGCTCAGTGAAAAATATTCCACACATTAATCAGCAGAAGAAAAAGGAAATCAGGAGTGAAAATATAGATTTCAAATTAAATGCATGATGATCAACTGCATCTTAATTTTCACATTAGCAAGTTTTCACATTCTGATGATAAAATCTTGTACTCATAAAGTAAAGATCACATCAAATATATCTTATTTCTTGCTATTATAACTTAACACCTCTTTTTTTCTCAATTCACTGCAAAAACACAAAATCTTACCAAGTCCTTCTGCTCGTGCCAAGATATATATTTGCAAAGATATATCTTGGCAAATATCTTGGTTCACTTGAAATGAGACAAAACACTTAACCTTTTAATTTTTCAGGAAGAAATACATAGAAGCTTGTTTTACTCGTTCCACTCGCAGATTATTACACTTAAAACATTTTTCCCATGTAATAAGAGAAATAATCTGCCAGTGAAATTCATACTTTTTAAATTAAAGTTAAGGAATCGACTCAATGGAAGCTTCCATATCTTGCTGAAAAGTTGCTTGTAAGTTAGTTTTGTCGTCTTTCAGGTGAACTAACATTTTGCACTATAAATTGGACAAGAAAATAGTATTTTTGAGGTGTAAAATGCACCACTGTTGCTTCTTCCTCACTGAGCTCAGTTAAAAATGGACACAAATTCAGGCAAAAACAAATAAAATTTGCACCATGCATGTCGCAGGATGTTCTTGCAGAGACGGTTAGCTACCCGATGCAGAGATATGCGAGACTGGTAGTGGTGTTGTGGCTCCTGAGCGTCGCTTCACAGCAGCAGGATTAGAGCAGGATGCTGGTTCTGAATGCTGTTTGTGTTTCAATAAAGAACATTTCTGTGAAATATAAATATAATGCACTGCTTGGCTCTGCTCGGTTCAGTTTGTTTGCATAAGTCTGGGTGTGTGTGAGGGCATGCGAGTGTGTTGGGCACTTTCTTTAAAAGAACAAAAAAAAAAAAAACAGGATGAAAACTCTGGAGCCTGGTTCAAAAATAGGAACCGAAGATGTTCAGAAGTAAAAATGTTGAGTCAGTTTTCCTGTCCGCTACTCACCACAGGTTCAGGATTAGTAGTGGACTATGTGAGCACGTGATCAGCTCTCCTTTATTCCCAAACTAAACACTTCATCTGGCAGCTCCAGGCCAGTCCAGACCGCATGATTCCCAAAGCCGAGTTAGCGCCGTGTTTGAGCCGAGCAGGCCTCCAGCTGGGCCTCGTCCTGCCAGCAGCTGGACCCGTTTATCAGGATTTATCAGGACGAGGGCGGCTTGTGGAGAATGCCCTGCAGGTCCTCTGGTAAGGCCAGGATGACGGCCTCGATGTGGGCTCTGAGTTTGGACAGAGTCCCCGGCCGGACCGGGAGCTGCTCGCGCTCCGCCTGGCTCTGCAGCACAGAACGTCAAGACTTTTGATTTTTAGAGTTTTAAAAAGGGCTTAGACACAAAATGAATTTTTTTTTCATACCATTTACAAATTTAATCAGTTTTTATTTCAAATTATATAAAACATTTGTTCCCTGATGAGTGTTAAAGGGGGGCTATGAGAATTTGGGCTTAATTACTAGAATTCAGTCATAATATTTTCAGAATAACCACAATTTTACCTACAATAAGTCACAATAAGCAATAAATAAATTAAACAGAAGATAAATTAAAATGAGCTCAATAACTTTTGTTTGCATGATTTTTGTTTTTCTCTGTTGTTTTTCTGCTTTGACCTTAACTTGTCCATTGTTGAAGACAATTCTGATTACAGAGACTTTATAATTAATTGTATTTGTTGTTTTTATTTTCTGGATATTTAAATTGTTATCTCACTCCAGAGTTAAACCTTGATTAGAATTTAAGGTTTATTGATCTGTGATTAAGTGTTCTTGCATTATCCTGCCGTTACCATTAACTTCATTACTGGAATATTGTCATTTATTGCAATAACTTCTGGGATAACTTGTTACTGTGACAGGCCTGCTCATGCAGCAGCAGCAGCTTAATGCAATTTTAAACAATAAAAAATTCCTGCTACTTTTAATAATTTGATGCTGACGAGTTGAAATATTATTTCTACTAAGTATTATCTGTAAAACTTTTACCAAAGACTAACATCACAAGATTCCTCTCAACATTCCTCATATAAATTTACATTTTTCTCATAAAAATGATCACTGATGTCACTTTATCATCATATTATTTCAACTTTGTTGTAAAACTTTATTCTGGTAAAAAAATCTAAGAGCTCTAGAAGCGAATGCTAAGAAAAAACTCCCACTACAGCTTTAGACGCCATTTAAAGCCCTCCACACCGAAGCAATGCAATGATGACTTGTTGGTGTAATTTCCACCTGAATGTGATTCATATAACTGGATTTGTGCTCACCAGTTTGTCTTTGAGCTTCAGAACCAGGTCAACTGCTTCCACCTCTGTGTGCTTCTGGATTCGCTGCTGCAGGTCCTGCAGGCAGAAACAAAAGTTACTTATTCCTGAAACCAGTCAGAATATTTTAATTTGACCAATAAAGTTCTTTTAATGTTAATGCAGTATCTGTTAACAATAGCACATTTTAACCCCTTAATGTCTGAATATATAATTGTGCAAAAAATGTGTTACTGGTGTTTTTTTTCTGTCAATCAGATAATAAATTAATTAGAGGTTATTAGTGTGAAAACTGCACCTGTTACTGATTGATGCTGATTAGATCCACCAGGCACTTAAGGAACAAAACAAACTTTTCAGTTTGAAATGGAGATAAAAAAACTTAATACTGAAAAATCCCTTATTAATTATTTGTTTCATTGTTTATATATTAGTTTTATAATCCAAAGTAATCTTTTGATTCAAAGTTGCATCACATACAGAGAATTTACCATTTTTACAAAGATACTTAAATAACGCAAGTTGCTTCCTAATAGTGCTGTTACTCACTTCCTCATGTCGTGAAAAACCTTCGTACCCAAAATTAGAAACACGTTTAGAAATTTGGTCACTATTTTAATATAGAAGAAGTTAACATATTTGGATATTGCAGAATTTAGCTCGGGGCTGAGATTATGTTCTAATTGATGAGTAAATCTAAAGCAGCGTGTCTGTCCACCTTTAGTTCACAATCCTATTTCAGGATATGAAATATTTTTTATACACAAACCCACCAAAAATCACCAAGTTACTCTATGAACTTATGAACTTCCATTCCACAAATGAAATAAAATAGATGAAATGGGACGTAAAAACAGATCCTAGCGGTAAAAATGCCCAACTGGATCCAAACAAGCTGAATGTCAGCAACTCGCTGCTGAATTTGGTAACTCCAAGTTTAACAGCGCCCCCGGTGGCTGGATGAGTGAACGGGACACGCGCTGCTGAAGTTGGCTACGTTTCCCCAGTGGCTTTTTCTGGTTTTCCTGTTCTGGGGTTTCAGACCAGTCATTTATCTGGTCGTCTCGCTCACCTCCTCACACAGAGCCTCCAGGTGCAGAGCCTCCAGTTTTTGAGTCATTTCTCTTTTCCTGCTCCGGAACCAGCCGTCAAAGTTGGGAGATTTTAGAAAATGCCTAAAAATAAAAATCACAGGAGTTCACGGCGACTCAGAGGCTTACATCACATCGTTTCTGTATGTATTTACATTTAGAGAGCTACGGCTTTATTATACAGCAGCTGGCACCTGTAGAGTCCTATCCAGTCTCCTTTGAGCCTGGAGGTGAGCTGCGGTCCTGCTTTCTCCAGAGTCTTCATGAAGTCAGCCTGGACAAAAGGCCGGAGCTGAGGCGGACTCTTCCAGGGACTGATGGACTTCTGCAGAGGCATGAGGCTGGCCACGTATCGCTCCTGCAACGACCCGACTCGGGTTTAACCCCTGCTGTGTGTTTTCATGCTGGATAAAATGGACGACATTTACCAGAGGAATGATGAAGCTCTGAGTCAGCTCTAAAAAGCACCGGCGAAGAATCGCATTTTGAGCCGCCGACGGCCTCTTCTGTTGGACGCCCTGAAAAAGCAGACGGTTAATAATGCTTCAGGCTGCAACGACACGAGTTCACAGAACATTTTCACTTTCAGGACATGAAAATGAACAAATTAGATTTTAAGTTAGATTTTCTCCTTCTGTTGAGAAAGAAACTCCTTTATTATCCACAAAATGATCTGACTTTTAAAATGCATTCCTTTGTTTTATACAATTTTTTAAAAAGTTTAAAGTTATTTGATCAAGCAGTGATTTTCAATTTAACTTTAAAATATTAGAACAAATTGCAGTTTTCTGATACCGATTTTATTTTTCTAACGGATATTATCAGATGTTATAAGCAGGGTTTGTGCACTTTTTCCACAGAAACATTTAAACATTTTCAACTACTAAACTTACATTTTTGGTCAATTCAAAATTAACAGAAATAAAGGCTTGAAAATGTCAATATTTGTGGAATTAATAATTTATTTCTATAAATGTATTAAATATGATTGCTTTGATCCCAAACATCATGAAACCAATTAGCAGAGGTGGGTAAACTATCCAAACATTTACCGAAGTAAAAGAAGTACGACAACATATTTTTACTTAAGTAAAAGTAAAACGTAGCCGTCCAAGAAATTACTCAAATATTGTAACTTGTAGTTGGTAAAAGGTCTGTTCAAGTGCAGAGTAACTGATCAAATTATCAACCATTTAATATTTAAAAATTACAGATGAAGCAAAATGTAAAGTTAAATTTTGGCATTTTAAGGACCAACATGATAATTTATATAAGTAACAAAAAATAAAAAGAAAATGTTTCCAATTCAGTTTCTTTCAATTTAAAGAAAATTTGTGAAACTTTAACAGAAACTGCAGCTGTGTGTGTCTGCTGCTGGATTTCTGGTTAAAACATTTGTTTTTCATTCAGCGGATAGAAAATACAGAACTTTTACTCAAGAGCAGAAATACTTTATAATTAAATTACTCAAGTAAAAAGTACACTCCTTATTTTTCAAAAAAGTTACTCAAGTAAATGTAACTAGTTACTGCCAATTAGAGACAGCGATTAACCCAGCAGTCATGTTTTTGCTGCAAGGCAACAACCCTCGTGTTGCTTCCTGCTCTTTTACCCCTCAGCCAACAATCGGTAGCTGCAGCAGTTATAAAAGAAGAAATTATCCCACATAAATCTTCATGTCTTTGCTTCTATCAGATAGAAGAGAGGCGATGTGTTCAAACAAGTAATAACTTCAGGAGACAGGAGCTCTGATCTGCAGATGTTTTCCGATTCCTTCAGCCCAGGTTGCTGTGAAAACATGCAGCAACTCGCGCCAGGCAACGAGGAGAGGCGGGTCGTTACCTTCTGGAGCTGCTTGATGATTTCTTCATCTTTGTTGAGATATGGCTTGTAGGCAGTGTACACACCTGTGAAGAAAACACACCGAGATCAGTTTACAGAGGCAGGAATGCGATCGGCTGGCGGCTCCAACAATGAAGAGTCTTTACCAGGTTTGGAGTCCAGAGTTTTCAGGTTTTTCAGTTTCTTCACCTTCATCTGCTTGGCCACTTCTCCTGGGAAAAACAAACATATAAAACACTCATAAATAATGAAGTTATTACTCTTTATAACAGGCAGGTGACATGAAGCTCACCTGCTTGCTTCATGTCTCCGATGCGGATGATGTGCGGCCAGTGCTGCAGAGTCTTTGCAAAGAAGGGATTGGTGACTCCCAGAATGACGGACGGCCTGCAGATTCACAGACATACAATTAATTCATGGTTATTCATTTTTCTTGTATGTATTTAACAAAGTTAACTCTTTGTTAAAATGCAAACCAGGTTCAGAAAAGTAAAAATGGCTGCCTGTACTTTCTGTTACACCGAATGTTTCGTCTCTTACTAAATTTTATTGTCGTTTTTGACATTTTCTGCTTCTCCAAAAGTGGTTTTACTGAAACTTTTCTAATTAAAACACATCTGAGTCCAGTTTTAAAACGGTGCTAAAACGTGTAAAGGTCAGTGAGACTTCAGGTCCAAACTGCTGACCAACCAACTGGGTTTTTCTGATGTGACGGACGATCTGCAGAGTAAATACACAATGATTCTGTGGTTCAGCTGTGAACTAGAAACCTGTCTACTGTCAGCTTTATGTGGGGAAACATGTTTTATGTTAAAAATGCAGACTTTTTTCCCACCGCTTCTTATTGAATTAGATAATTAAGTTATAGTTAATCAATTATTTATGTAAACATTAGCAGCATTATTTAACAGTCTTATGAATATTTCAGATGTTTCTGTGCATTAGTTGTGTACAAGATATTGGCCATTAAGCTAACAGCAGCAGCTAGAAACCTGTGTTTGTCATTTCAGTGTGTAAAAATGTGTTTTAATTTATGTGTGTGATTAATAAATTTATTGGTTACTGTGACAGGCCTAGTCATGAGAGAAGTAACTGAAAATCCCTGCTGTGATTCATTCTCCTGTATTTTCAGAGTTTTAGCAGTTCGGCTCATTTTTACTCACGGAGCCTGCGTCCGGGTCGTGTACTCCTTGAACTCGCTGTCATGGATGGTGAAGTACGGCCTGAAGTCGCTGCAGTAGCGCAGCGGAGAGACACAGCTGCAGAGAGACGGAGAGAGAGGAGGACGGGTTCATCTCAGTAAATCTGTCCGTCTGCAGGAAACCAAAACTCCTCTGCATGTCGCAGACATTTCTGCTGCAGCACGTCGGCTCCAGGTGAGCCAGACACGTCTTGACTCACCTGACCAGCGCCAGCACGGTTTCTGACGACTCGGCGGGCGACGGCGCCATGACGACCAGCGCCTCCCCGAGCAACACCAACTCCCAAAGCATCTGGATGTGGAAGAAGACCGGGTAGAAGCACCTGGACGGAGAAAACGTTTTATCAGACATTCGGTACAGAACAGGGCTGAAAATGTGGCACAGGATGATTTTAGTTCACAAATTTACCTCTTCCTGAAGGAAGAAGAGTCTGACAATTACAGAAAATGCTTTTTAATCTGATTAGTTTGTTTAGTTCAAGGCTAAAGCTGTCGCAGTAATCAATAAGTCAACCAAAGCGATAAATTAAGCAACCAGGAATCAGATGTATTGTACAAATTTAGCTTTTTCATTAGCTAATTAGCTAAATAACTCTGAATATTGTTTCTGAGCTGAATGCAGATTAATTTGCATAAAGAAACCAGAAAACTATCTGACCTTTTCTTGTCGAGTAACCAAAAGAACACTTTCCATGCAAAAGTTCAAGTTTCAGAAAACATTTAAACTAAAAAGAAACTTTCTAACACAGTTTGGGCATTTTTTCAGGTGAAAGGTTTCCAGATGCTGCAGTTCCACCCATTGAGCAGCAGATGGAGACACACAGAGGCAGAACCAGTCTCACCTGAACAGAACCAGTCTCACCTGAACAAGTCGACTTCATGGATTGTCGGGAGAATGATTGAAACCAAACTGTCACCCTGAAAGCAGAAATCCCTTTTCAGCTCAATGTGTGAAACAAAATGAGTAAAATCAGACGCTGAGGCGTGAATCCACTCTGGGTCCGTTTACCTGGGCTGACTGGACCAGCTGGGAGGTTCCTGGTTTATCGTAACAGGTTGGGATGCGAACCTGCAGCACGCAGAAAAGTAAATATAAAAACTGAGGTCTGACCCATTTTATGCAAAACATAAAACACTGATGCATGGAACCAAATTACAACAAATCCACAAATAAAGTCATTTCAAACATTTTTATTGGCGAAGTTAAATAAATATACTACTGTTAAAAGATCCGCATTGTGTGTTTAACAGGAACATGGAGCCAATTTATAGCACAATCAAGAAATTGTGTTTCCTTCAGTTGATGCTGTATGTATCAAATATTACTTAAAAGAAATTTCACTTTAATATTTAACACCTTAAAATTGGGCGCTGTCTCTTTAAAAGCTCCTCCTCTTTCTGAAACTGTGCCTCCAGGAAGTCATCACAACATGGCTCCTCTGTTAACCGGCATTGCACTGAAAACGTAGCTCCTACAATGAGCTCAGGAGATGTTTGCTAATTGCTGCTGGCTAGTCTTAAGGACCCAGATGTTTTGCACAGCTGAATGGTTGCCATGGAGATTAAAATATTTCTCAAACATCCATGAAAGAATCAAGTCAAACTTTAAGGTATGTTTTTGATGAGGGAATAACATTATAACACGATGAAAACCTCAAAAAGGTCTATTTATGTCCCATCTAAATCAAAACAAAAACTTGCTTCTTCCCATCAGGCTTGTGTGGAACTACCTTGATGACGACGCCCATGATCGGCAGAGTCAGGACTCGTCCGGGATGCGGTGTCGGCCAGCGGTCAATATCGTTACAAGCTAACAAATACAGAAAAAATAAAAGATTTGACAAAACAAAGGGATCCGAATCTTCTCTGTTCTGCCACAGTTAGCAGAAGCAGACAGTAAAATCTCAGTGTTTTCAGCAGTCAGTGTGTTGCGAATATTTCTGCTTTAGATTATGAGTCAGAAAATACAGCCTGATTGCAAATTTACAATAAATGTAACAAAGTATAACTAATTTTGCAAATGTCAAAATAGCAGAGGTCGGCCAGAAGCAGCTATTTTAATAAAGCAGTTTTGCTGAAATTAAAAAAATGATTTAATGTTTTCCCAGTGGCTGGGTAAATGTCCCATTTTCAGAAAAAAAAGATATTTTGTCCTGAAAATCCTAATCTGATCTTCATCGAGCTCGAGATATTTTTGTAAGAATGGCAACAATTTAAGTCTTTAAACGTGGAAAGCTGAGAGACCTCAAACAAATAAATGCACAGTCCTGTCACAATAAGCAATAAATCAATTAATCATATGATAAATTCAAACAAACTCAAAAATTTTCCCTCTCCTTCTACCAAAAACTGGATGATAAAAGTCTTCAGTCTGGTGCTTTGGTCCCAACTTATTCATGCTTTGACTGTTTAATACCAGGAGTTGACAGAGATGAAGACAGAGACGTTGAGACTGACCGGCCTCCAGGCACGGCTCCTGTTTCTCAAAGTACTCTGGAGCCATGATCTTCAGCAGCGAGTGGAAGAAGGTCACATACGGCAGCTTACTGATCAGAACCAGAGACTGAAACAAACACAAGACATTCAACGATAGACAAACATTAGGAGTTATTCTGCAAGGCTGGTTTTACAACAACTGATAAACGATAAGGAACATCACACTGTTCTGGGAAATGACGACCAACTCAGTTATGAGCTAAAATATGCCAGAAAATAATTTGTGTTTCCAATAATTTGTTTCATATAGTCAGAAAGAGAGGAAACAATGAACCAAGTTGGCCTTCCTAGCTGTTAAATTGTTACAAAATAACCAAATACACAACAACTGCTTCATGGAAAAACTAGGATGCAGGTGTCATTATTAATGTGGCTGAACAAACTTTAATGCATCATTTCATTCTGTACTTCCATTTCAGGCTCATCTCTAAGTCACTGCAACAACACAAAACAAAACAAAACAAAAAACACTTCCTGCTCACCTGAAATTATCCAAAGAATTTAAATGTGGGAATTCCCCAACTGCTAAATCTACAGCATCTCATTTGAGCTGAATTACAACGAGAAATCAAACTAACTGCACCTGTTCAGTGCCACTGAAGTGACATGTTGCTTGATGATTATTAAAAACGTGATTACAGCAAATTTATCGACACAAGTTATCCAAGACGAATGAATTCAGTTACAGCTGAGGTTTTGAGTTGGAGCAGAGCTGCAGATCATCACTGACCTTCTGGAAGTATCCTCTCTTCAGGGATTTGTCTCGAACCTGACGAAAATACACATAGCCGTAGTAATGGCCTTGTTCCCGCTGCAACACAGAGACAAAGGTATACACAACTGCATGACAACAAAATAAACAGAAACAGAAGATAGCTGGAGAGAGATGGACAGAGAGAGATAGATAGATAGAGAGATAGATATAGGGAAATATCTGGGGAGGTTGTTACAGAGAGAAGTAGTTAAGGAAAAATACAGCTAAAGAAAGAGATAGCTAAGGAGAAAGAGAGACAGGAGAGAGATGGCTGATGAATTAGCTAGAGAGAGATATAGGCAGATACTTTATTAATCCCCTAAATTAAGGTTCCTAGAAGCCCAAAAAGTGCAATAAAAAGACCAACAGTCTACATAAAATTTGCATTGCACGGTTTCCCCCAGTGTATTGTAAGCTTGGTGGCCTGCAGGCAAGGCGCTGCTTGATTTTGTTTTCTGAATAACAGTAACAATAAAAATTTGTTAGGTTTTTAGATAAATGCAAATATAAATATTAAAGATTAGGAGACTTTAAGGGCTGAGAGATCTTTGTTTGTTTCGGGATGCGTGTTTCTTTGTCTCTGGAGGAGCAGGATGCCGGCAGTCACAACTGCCCTGACAGGAGGACAAATGGACAACAGATGCCAGGGAGAAGCAGGGAGAAGCATTTGACACCTAGCAGGAGCAAAACATCAGACACCAAGAGTCCCGAGTGTTTTATGACCCAAAAGGACACGAGAGCTGAAGTTTTATAGTCCAGAGAGACAACAAACAACTGCGTTTTCATAACCTCAGGAGATGCAAAGACAGAACCTTGAGAAGCTACGCTTGAGGACAACAGCTGCATAAATACAAGATCATTGTTTGAGTAGAGACTTGTAACTGACTGAAATGTGATAGCTGTGTATTCTGTTCGCCACTTCTTCTATGCAAATGATTTGTGACTAAGCTACGCCTCAATATAATAAAACATGCAGTTGCACGTTATGCACGTTAGAACTGGTCCAGAGACAGAGGCAACGAGATGTTTCTGGGAAGAGTTCTCCGTTCAACTGGAAGATTGCATAAGAAAATTTAACCGTCTCCCTGTGTCCTTTTTAATGTCCAGCGAGAATGTTAGGTAATTGTTATTATTTCTTTTTTTGAAATAAACCGGACTGAAAGTGTTGCTGTTGCGCTGAGGGGTGTGCTGCTGGAGCAGAATGACTCCTAAAAGACGGGCTTGTAGTCATTTAAGAGTCACAAAGCCGGGAACAGGGACCAATCACAGAGTGTTGCCTCGCACACTGTCTGAAGTTTACCTTGGCACAGATTGCGCGTCTCCTTTCACTCAAACTGAACAACCTCCTGTGAGGAACTGTGTTTCTTTTATCAAGGTAGGAGCCTAAAGTGGTGAAGCAGTTCAGCCTGTAGAGGAGATTCGCGCTCGCCTTGTAGTCACACATCCCGCTACAAATAATAACTTTTAAAAATTTGTATTTCTTTTTTCCAGTAACACAATGCATCAAACCATAAAAAATGCTTTGTCCACTTAGTCAGCGAGAGTGAATGCGTCAGAAAAACTCTTAAATCTCCCGTTTGTTGCGCCTCTCTGCCCATCCAGGTGGAAGGGAGGGGATTAGCTGCTGTTAGTACTAATGTGGCAGAATGTTTTCCTTAAGGCTCCAAACCTTCAGGCAGGGCGGCGCGTCTCGATCCGTGTTTTCCAGGAAACACCCAAGGGACGACTTCCTGTTAGATCCCTGTCGAAAGCGGAAGCAGAACTGCGTGTCGCCAAGGCAACCTAGAAACACAACATGAATCGCTGTTTCAAATATTGCATTAGGTTAAAAAAAGCAAGAGAAAGGGATACAAGTCGGATGCTAGAGTTTTGTCCACTGACATTTCTTCTGAAAGCCATGAATCATTTCACAATATGGGCATCAGACATGTTGGTCCTTGAAGTTCAGAAGATCTGATTAAGAAATACAGTGATGTAAAGAAGGTTTCATGTTTCTGCAAGACAGCACACCTCATCGCTGTCTCGCCGTCACAGTTCAGGTCATGACCAGCCTCACTTATTCTCTACTCAGTCCCTCTCTTGTCAGTCTATCTAGCAGAGATTTTTACATCAAGGACAGTTTAAATTTTTACTGAAGCTGTAATTGCTCCACACAGATAAAATGTCAAATGTCAGTTTGGTTCCTTTTTGCAAGCTACATGCCCACATTCAGTAATAAAAATCCTGTTTTGGTTTTACGTAGTAGTTTATTTTTCTGAGAAATTGATTCTTTGGATTTTCAACAGCTGGAAGCCAGAATCAAAATAACAGAAAAACTTTAAAGGACCAGTATGTGTTTTCCACAGTGCCATTTTATAGCATAAGAAAGTAACCATGTTACCTTCAGTTGTTATAAAAATGCTACATATATCAAATATGACTTTAAAAAAACCTATTTCCTAATTTAACACCTTTGAAATTGGGCCTGTCTCTTTAAAAACTCCTGCTCTTTCTGAAACTTCGCCTTCAGGATGTCAACCTGGATTCTCTTATCAACCGTTTAGCAATGTTCTTACCTCCATCGCTCTGAGAAGTCGCTCCTATAATGAGCTGAACAGATAAGCAGTTCCACCAGGGGTTTGCTAATTGCTGCTGGCTAGTCTGAAGGAGCCAAGTGGGGGAGTTGGCTGGGAGGGCTGCTCTGTGATATCTGAAGCTTGTAAACTGCAACTCTGAGGAGGAGCTACGCGTTGAAGGCGGGGCTAGAGCCATGCAGGTATTTAGCACAGCTGAACGGTTGCCATGGAGATGAAGGCATCTCTCAAATATTCATGAAGAATCAAAGCAACACTTTTTTTTTGATGTTTTTGATGAGGGAATAACAGTACAACATGATGTAAAGCTAAAACAAACCTCTATTTTACAAACCACTGCTGCTTTAAAATTGACCTGTGTTTGTGCAATAGCAGCTTCACCTTTGATATAAATTATCTGTATAAATTATGTTTTTGTTACTTTTTGATACGTAAAACTTGATGGGACATTAACTGAAATCATTAATCTGGTTCTCGTGCCTAGAATGTCTTCATTTGCAGTATATACAGGATTAATTTAATTTGATATCTCCTTGAAGAAGATTTTGAAACACTAACAGCTCCAAAATGCAAATTCCTATTGATCCTATTGTGAAGATATTTGAGTGATAATTTTACAAAGCCACTCTTTTGTTTTGTAAAAACAAGAGAAAACTTTTCCTTTTTTGCCTTCAGTCACCTTTGCATATCAAACCTAAAGTTATTCAAGCCAGAAATGTGAATTTGTTTAGAGGCATTTGTGATTTCTTGAGCGTCTTCCTGGTGCTCCAGGTTCTTGACACAAACAGGAAGAGGAAAAGGGAAATCAGGAAGTGCACAGTCATTGAACGGCATTTAACCTCAACCTGATCTTCGCACCGTCCCAGGCACGTCCTGGCGGCGCAGCGGGAGTCAGAAGATAAAATTAAAGTCTGAGTCAAAGTTTTAAGCTATTGATGCCCCAACAGACAAACAATCAGTTCTTAGAAGACTCCATGATGTCATGCTGCGTTCAAGAACATCCATCCTGAAGGAATTCAAACGGCTCTTCAGTTTGAATTCTTGTGCTCCGCTGTCTTTTCTCGCTATTAAACATTTAAAGATTTAAATTAAATTTCTGTAATTCTAATAAAAGTTCAATTTGAAGAAATAAATATTTGAATAAATTGATTCCTCGAATTGATTTAGTCAACTTTTGGCAATGTACGTCACTCCATTTTCCTCCCGGTGGCGCGAATCCGAGCCGCAAAATGGCGGCAGCGAAAGCTGAGAGATAACAGAGTCAGACGGCTGTTCAACAACAATTGTTTTAAAAAGTATTCATTACCCAGTCGATGTAAACATAATCATAATACTATGACTTTTTAAAATTCTGCACCTAAAATTTAACCTAAGTATGAAATACTATAAAACTAGTACTATAACAAATAAAAACTAAACCAAAACTAAGCAATATTTAACCAATAAACAAAGCAAAGAACTTTTCAATAACCGTTTCTCTGATTGATTGGATCAAATCACTGTAGAGACAATCCCATGATCTCCACTATAATCATTGTGAAACACCAATTGGCTGAACCTCTGTTGAATTAGGTCAGTCACTCTAAACAGAGGTGAACAATTATGCACTTATTTTATGTTAATAATTTGGACTTAATTGTTATTTTGTAGAAATCGTCTTTTACTTTGACATTAAAGAATTTGTCAAAAAGTCACATTTTGGTGATCAGGACTGATTTGTAAAATCAATAAAAAAAGAAGGCATTGTTTGTGCTGGAAGTGAAAGATCAGCCTGGTTAGCTGATTAGACAGTGTTGGTTGGTTGAGGAGGCAAAACACAAGTTCACCAGAAGTCGGTAGTCTTCATCCATCAAAATTCAATCCGAGAACCACATCTCTTCAGAAAAGATCTGTGTTGTGTCAGACAATCAATTAAAACATCTCTGTTTTTCATGCGTCTCATATCAAACCTTCCTTTTCCTGATTTAAACGTCCTCAGATTAAAACCCATCAGTTTTATTTTCAGTCCAATGAGCTGAGAAGCAAAATAAACACTCCAACCACGTTTCAGAATCTGTTCCCCTTTTCCAACTAAACGCCAACAGATGACAAGATTTGAATGTGAATTATGTGAAACATGGAAAAACCAAGATGCAGGTCTGGAGTTTAAAGTTTCTGTGCTTCTAGAGCACGCCTGCATGTCTGAAAGCATTTTGTCCTCATCCCGTCACCGGACTGAAGGCTGAGAGCTCCTCATCTTCAACACCTGCTGACTCAGAGAACAAAAACACACCTGAGGGCAAACTCTCACTCTGCATTCACACCGCTGCAGCTTTACTTTGTCTGTGAGCGATTTCAGGAACTGATCCACTTGGGTCTGTGTTTACTCTGAACTAGGTGAAGCATTTTTAAAAAGGTCACTGACTCTGTGGGGCTGACAGATAAACACTGACATTTGGTAACTCTGTTTGTTCTCCAGCAAACCACTGAGGCCTCCACAGAACTGCTGCATAAGCTGACAGTCAGTTACACACAGGAAGACTCTGTTTACTAGCTACTGAGTTCTGCACTTCCATTAAAAATGTGCACAAAACTAATAAAGAAAATAAAATAATTTATACGCATTTTAACAAAATTTAAACAAAAAAAAATTTTTTTAAAAATCACACATGAACAACATCCTCCAACTGCTTCCTGTCTTCTTCTTTGTCGTCTTTTCCACCGGCAGTAACATCTGATTGTTGATCGTGTGACTCATGTAAAAGTGTTTCCACTGCAGTTTTGTGAAATAAACCAATTATGAAACAGTTTTTAAAAAAGGAGGGGGGGAAACTCATCCTACCAAAGAAATGTTTTATTGAAAAACGAGTTTGTTTGAAACCGGTGTTCAAAATTTATTTTTAAAATCTCAAATTGTGCAAAAATAAGGTGGATGGAAACACAGCTGGTGAAAACGGGTTGGAAACGATGCATCAAGGTTTTTCCACAACTATGAATCACTACTTCAAAAACATACAGGTGCAGCTAATGAAATTATTAGTGTGAACAAGCTCAACATTAAGTGTCAATCAGTTCAGAAAGTGAAACTCATTATAGATTTATTCCACAGATTTAAATATTTCATACTATTTAAATAACTTGAACTACTTCAGTAGAATCATCAAGCTTTTATTTCTTTATGATTCTGGTCCACAGAGAATGATAACCACAAATTCAGTGTCTCACAAAACTGGGATATTCTGGAAAGTACTAGCATATTTATAGAAAGTTGATTGGAAGGAAAAAGTGCACCGGCAACCAGAATAACCGCAGCCCTGATGGGATTGTTAAGCAGAATCCTTTCAAGAATCTGTGTGAGCTTCACGAGGACTGGACTGAGTCAGAACCTCTGGAGCCACGGTGCTCAGACGGACCATGGGCTACCCACCCAGAATCATTTAATCTACTACTTGAAATATTTCCCTCTTTTAGGAAAATTAGTCATTTTCAAAACCTGATTTGGATATAACATCACAAATCAGCAGGCACTGACCAGCTAGTTTTACTGTTGCATAATGGCTGCTGGAAATGACCTACTGCATTCTTGTTCATTGTGCAGGATGCTCTACTTCTGCTTTTCAAAGATGTACAGTTGTATAATAGTGCATCTATTTAATTTCTTTTTCTATAGTTACATTTAAATTACTTACCAAAAAAAAAAAATAATTAAAAAAAATCACACTTATGTATATATTTTTCATAAATTTATATTACTTATGGTGGCATTTGTATTTACAAATATTTAACAAATTAACATCTGCTTGCATCCATTTCCACTTACAAGAGTAAAAAGTTCATTAGGGAGTTCAGCAGCAGATTATTTGGATGTCAGGAGACAAGAGGCCCTAAAACTGCTCAAAATACAGGTGACCAGATCAACATCACATTTTCTCAGAAAGATAAAAATGTAATGAACATATTTAGTATTACCCAGAGACCTATCCCAACATCTTGAATAATATTAAAAAATTTTGGGTGTGCTTGTAGATGGAGGATCGTGCTCAAAGTGGTGTGAATAAAGTATTATTTAAGTCAATTGTTCCCTCTGGAACCTTATGGGTTCCAGAGGGAACAGCCTTATGTCAGGCTGTTCATGTTCATAAATTACATTTTAATAATGGTGGACATACATATTTCTAGTTAGAATCTAACTTCTGCTAAACAACAGCCCTTAGGATGAATTAGTTTCACGGTGACATTTCATCTTCTATGAAGCTTTGATTGTTCTGGTGCAGAAAAAAAAGGGAGCTGCTGAAACAGGAACTCACCTGAGTTGGAGTCTGGGAAGGAAAGGTAGCAGATGCTTGTTTTCTGAAAGAAAACATATTTATCTCATTAACTCCCTGCTGACAACAGCATCAACACCAAACATGAGATTCTTCTTCTTTCTTCTGCATCTTTCTCGTTCCACTCCTGTGTCTCCAACAGCTTTGTACAGAAAAGGCATTTCTTCTTTGCTTTTACTTCGTTTCAAAATGTTTAAGTGTCAGATTCTAAGTTGGATTTATGTCTTTGACTAGGCCATTCTAACACATGAATATGCTTTCTGGCTGTATGTTTACCCCAGTTTTAAATGTTCCGCAGCCTCTGACAGATTTTCCCTTGGGCCCTCAGAGAAAAGATTTAAATTAAACTACCGTGACTTTTCAAGCAGGTTCGCTGCTGAAAGGTTTTTCATAACTACAAAACTAGGTTGAAATCTAAAACTATGAAATCACAGGAACATAAGTTGAACTTTGTGGTTGAAATGCAACCAAACAGTCAGGAGGTGGAAGTAATTGCACATGACCAAATATTGAACAAACTTTTATCATGGTTCTCATAATATTTTGTGATATTTATAGAGATAACGACAGAAGTGATATCAAAAAAATATTTACATCTTCTTTGTTGTCATTTATTCCATAACCACAAACATTTTTCCAAAAAAACATACCGATTTAACAAAACTTCAGCTACACAAATATGTTGTGTTTTTGTTACTAAACACACAGCAAATGTATTTAATCACATTTTCAGTTTATTGATATTTGTTGATGCTCTAATAAAAAATCTCCATAATATTGACTGTTTCTGTTTATTTATTTTTTGACCACAATAAAGATAAACAATATAAAAAATGTCTCCTTCTGTGCTATTGATAAACCATGTGATTTGGCTACAGCCAGGTCCAAACTCACCTCTTTCTCTGACAGTTTGGAATGATGAGGATAAATTACCTGGAAGGAAAATAAACAATAAAACAGGAATTCATCAGTTTTCAGCTTTTAACTAAACATAATTTAAAGCAGGATCTTGTCTCAGGATGTATTACTTGTGCAATATATGCAATTTAACAAACTTTTAATCTAGTCTGGAGTGGAGAAACGACAACAGGGTAAAAAACAACACCTCTACATTTTCCCCTCACTGTCTGAAGTCAAATCAGACTAAATTTCGCTTGTTTCTGGTCAGTTTGAATTAACAGAACAATTTTTATCTGGACTCATGTTTTGGACCAGTCTAACTTTATGAAAGCTGACATTTCAACAGAAACTTAAATAAAAACCATTTCAAGTATTTTTACTAACAATGTTCTGTTAGTTTAGTATATTTTTGGAGAAACTCGTTGCTGTGAAAACCTTGTAGCCAAATCTGAATGAGTAAGACATTTGTTTGGGTATTCCTCTCCAGGACGTAGCCTGAGCCTCCAGCAGCTGCTAACTACAACAGCCGAGTTGTTTTTACCTCCACCGCCTGGCCCAGCTCCAGGTCGAAGCCGACCACACAGATGCAGTGCAGCCAGGAGGAAAAGCGGTCCCACGGCAGAAGGAAAGCCTCCTCCGGCTCCTCGTCGCCCCCCGTCCCCGGCGGAAGGGTTATCTCTTCGGCCGGAGAGATGCTGCTAGCGTCCTGGTCGTCCAGGTCCTCCGGCTCTTCAAGCTGCTCCCCTACCTCCTCCGGCCCCTGCAGAGCCATGACCACGACCCGACACAGACGTCCAGGTGCTCCAAGGACTGTTAACGATCTGATAAATTAAGTTTTTCTACCCAGAGTCTTGTTGGAGGACAACATAAAGCCGCAAAACAGAACAAAACAGAAACAAGAGTCTTAGCTAGCATATAGCATAAGCAGCTAGGCCAATACGTCACAACGTCCTGTCGTTGTACCCCATGACGTCATGACGCATAATCATGACAGTTATGTATTTATTCCAAGTCTTTCTTTGATTTTAAAAATACAGATAATATCAATATTATTGAATAGTGCATCTATTTCAGAAACTTTTTCACTGAGTGAAACACATCATATAGATTAAATGCACACAGATGGATGTTTGAAAGCCTTTATTTCTGTTAATTATGATTTTCAGCTTACAATGGAAACATTGCTATATTACAACAGACCATTACAAAACAGTTCATTAAAAAGTGTTTAATGAAAATTATGTTTATTATCAGATTAAATAAAGTTATTTTCAAAAGCTGCTTTTAATATAACAAATGAACATCTCGTCTTATATTCTAAATCAGTGAATATGACTGAATATAAACATTTAAGGTTTGATTGGTAACGATCCATGCTTTTCATCTGGTGTCAGTATATCATACATTGATTAACATGTATTTGAGCCCAGAGAAATGCTGTCTTGTTTTGTTGGTATTAGAACAAGAGGAAAATATATTGATGGATTGATGGATTCTAGCTGATATTGTAAATAGCTGCAATTTCTTTTGCTGCCTCACTGCTTCAGATGATCTAATAATGCAACCTTTACCAAAAAAAGCTAATTTTATTAATTCATGAATGTATGGAGGAATATATGGCACCTGAAAACAGAACTCTGAATTTCATCTCAAAATTTTGTGTAAAAAGTCAGAAATTTGAGATGATAGTTTGAATCCTTGACAAAAACCTTTACTTTGTTCGGTGGTGTGTACATTGCTCTGTTCCAGATCAAGGACGTAAAGTAAGCCCCATAATTGAATGAATCACTTGTTCGGTCTGAGTGTCAGTCTGAGTCAGGACCAGAGGAGTAAATCAGCTTTATCCAAATCCTTTAATACATCCTCCACTGAGCAAACAGATGGATGAAACAACCTGAAGGGAGATTCTGATTCCCATTGAATGAATCAAATTTATACTGAGCAAATAACAGCAGTCTACATGATTTATTTCTGTCACCAACACAGAATCAGTATAAAAGGATCATCAACATATATCAGGTCATTATACATATGACCTAATACATCTAAAAAAAATGTGAGAATTATGTTTAAAAAAAAAAATTATAAACATTTATTGTGCCATAATTCAAAGCACATTAAAATAATTTGTAAAGTTAACAAATTATATTTTAAGCACAAATCTAAAAAAAAAAAAAATTTTTAGAAATCCTTAATTGATGTGGACCAGATCTTGTTTTTAAATCCTTTCACATCGTCTTCATTGGTGGAGAATTTAAATAATTAAATATTTATTTTTCTTGGTGCAGTAAGAACCATAAAATAGGCACTAATGTTATATAACAATGTGGAGATCAGAAATGTTGTGTTCAGCAAAAACTATAAATTGCTTTTTTCACACACATCTTACTTTTTAACCCATATTATGTCTTAACCTACATTCCCAGAAAAAAACATGAACAATAAAATATTACAAAACTTTATGCATAATTTTTCAGTTTACGTATACTGTATCTGTCTACATTTTTCTAATTTCTTTTACTCTTTCCTCATATTGATTTCAAAGGGGAAACCCAAATCTCTTGAGCATATATAAATCGTTTTCTACTTTTTTCTCCAATTTATCCTTAAATAAATATTTATTAATGTAAAATACACCCTGTGGTTCTTTGTAAGTTACACAGATGAGCGATAAGAAGATAAAACACAGTAAGATGCTGACAAATCTCAGATAATAGCCAGACTGTTGGCACAGTGACAGCTGGTCCCTCTGGTTGCTCTGCAGGAGGGCTGGGAAGAGCTGCAAGGACCAGAACCAGGTCCGTTTCAAGACAAACGAAAATCAGGACGCAGTGATAGTAATAGGGGAAAATGTGGAATTGTGGGGGACAAATAATTCCTAATGAGCAACAAAAAACTGGATCAGATGTAGTTTATTGATCCCAGAGTTGGGAAATTGTTGGGAAGCAGCAGCAGCAGCAGCACCATGACAAACAGAAAAATGCACATAAAATGTAACTTTCTATTCAATAAAATAAAAGTGTTATTTAAAAATGTATATTCATTTTTAAATGGATCAATGATGATAAGAAGCAACTAGTAGTTATAATATAATATAATATAATATAATATAATATAATAATGCTTGATTTTTCAGCCTTTATGCCAATAGAAAAACTCCAAAGTGGTGCAAATTAATTTAATTTAATTAAAAAAAAATTTGTCCCACGTTTCAATAAACAAAGGCTGAAATAAGTAAAACTATGGGGGACTGATGTGTGGTGTGGCTGTTTCATTGTTTCATCCAGTATTGATTTAGTCTCAGAGTTTGGCTCACCAAAGAGCGGATGTAGAGATTTTGGAGCCATAAGCAGAATCTGATCTCCACATCGTCACTCCACACCGTCCAGTTCCCTCCTGTTCTCCCAGTTCCTAATAAATAGCCACAAAGATGAAGAATTGTAATAGGAACTGTCTTATTATGAAAATGTTTGAATAGATATTTTATAAAGCCTTTCAGCATAAACAGCAACACAAAAACACTATTTTTGTACACATGCAAACACAGTGTGACTATCAAAGAAGTGTTTTTACAAGAAGAACAAAAAACACTTAATTTCAATTATTAAGTGAAAATTGTGGTATTGTAAAATATAACTCAAAACCAAATGTGAGCAGAGGAACCCAAAAATTTTACTCAACTAAGAGTATCTTCACTTAAAAAGGTCAAAGGTTGCTGTCGAAAAAATAAGAATAAAACAGCATTTTGTAAAGCGACTCAAATACCGAGTAAACAATCATTACATCTGATTTGGTAAAATCATGTAATCCAAAAGAACAATATGAAGTTTTGTACAAATTATGTTATTTTATAAACTAAAAGAAAAATACAACAATGAGGTTGCACTTCACCATAATCTGTGGGTCTTTGCCTCAAACAATTTTGATTTGTACTTCATAATGACATTGCTTGATATTAATTTATTGTTAAAAGTTAATTTACGTTTAACAGTAAATTATAAAACTACTCCTAAAAGTGTATTTCTATTTTTATCCAAGTAAATGTAACTTTTTTATCCACCTATACTCAAAACAAACAAACAAAAAAAACAGTAAGAGTAAATTTAACTAGTTAAAAAACAAACAAACATGGAAATAAATATTAATCTATTAATCCTTATTAACCAGAGTTAGCTCTCTGGTTAATGAGGTAACCAGAGAGTTGGGTTAATTCTATAGGTCAGTGAACGCACCACGCCTGTCTGCTTTCTACTTCCAGTATGGCGGCTGGGACTTGCGGAGGAGGACAACTTCTTCTAGATTCTCTCCAGAAAACCACCGGAAGCCAACAGCTGTAATAAAACACCACCACGGCAAACTGGATTAGGATGAATACAGAGAACGACAGCGCAACCAGCGTCCTCCAGTGAGGTTCCCCCGAAGCACAGCAGCAGTGTGATGCGCGGGGAGCCGCAGTGAAGAAGAAACTCCCCAGATTTTTCCGCGTCTCTCTCCGCTCTGACTGTCAGTTAGCCGGCTAGCTGCTAGCTAGCTCACCTTTGCGCTTGCGTTCGCGGTGCGGGACTGTTTGTAGCCAATGACGCCTCGGCTTGCTGGTTTTATTTGCTACTGGAGACAGGTATGGCATATCGCTTCCACTCGGTAAGCGAACTGGTTGAGAAGGGTGGGGAGAAAACATTGGAGGACTTGAATGATAACTTTGGAAGTGCTCATTAGCCTAGCCTAGCATAGCCTAGCTGGTTGAACGCCAGAGACGTTGGTCGAGAGTTAGAGATAAGCATTTTTGCTGTAAATGACGACTTACTAATCCCCTGAATATTGGCGGTTGAGTGTTTTGAGGCATAAACCCCCATCGGACTGGCTTTAACCGACCAACGGAGGTGTTTCTGGCTCTCCGGCTCTGCTAGGTGTCGTTAGCGGTCTCGTAGGTGCACTCTGGAGGGAGTGGTGACCCGACGTGAGGTGCCAAGATAAGGCTCCCTGTATCAGGGTAACAAGGTCACCCCGATTATCATGTGCCGTTTAGACGAACAGCAGATGACACCCGATTAAAGTGCGTGTGGACCGGCTTGTTGTTAGCTTGCTGCGGGCAGGTAAACGCATCACAGCTCGAAAAAAGGCGCAATAGTTCAGCAAATGTAGGGAATAAACAGGTGGGTTTATTTATTTGGAGGAGCTTCTGCTGTTTTCTGCGACGAAAGATAAACTTTGAGTGGTTTTACTTCCCAGCTTCACTGCTTGAATAGTTTGATGGACGTGAGGGGCTGTTTGCCAGGCTGTCAGTGCTATAATCAGTCATGTATGTCTTGACACATGGCACCTTGGTCTGTACATAGTGTTTGCTGTCAGATTTAAGCGTCGTTATGTAGCTTTAGTGGGGAGTCATTGAAAAAGGAATGTCTTGTCTTTTTATACATGTTTGGTTTGTTTTTTATTTAACTTTTCCTCAAACGCAGGGCAGTCGAGTTGAGTCAAAGTGCAGTCCTGAGAGCGTACAGGGGACAATGCTTATCAGTTAGTGCCTAGAAGATTACAGAACTTCGAGATCTGCCTGCATACAGGCCGCAGATATTGTAGATTATTCTTTTTTTTAGAGGGGATGCACCAAAACCCTGCCAATCTGGATCAGGAAAACCTCTCCATTGTGTCTGGTTGGAGTAACACACTCAAGCCAAAATCAATGCCTTCAGCACTGGCCGTGTTCACCTGCCGACCCAACTCGCACCCATTCCAGGAGCGGCATGTGTACCTGGACGAGCCAGTCAAGATCGGAAGGTCTGTGGCTCGCTGCCGACCGGCCCAGAACAACGCCACCTTCGACTGCAAGGTGCTGTCCAGGAATCATGCTCTTGTGTGGTTCGACCACAAGACCGGGAAGGTAAGAGACAGCCGCGTGTTCAATCCATGACTGACAAAAAGCATTGCTTTCTCATGAATCTATAATTGATTTGGTGGCACGAATACTTCATAATTTTAATATGGAGCAATGGAGAAAATAATTGCTCATAAGTTTTGCAGGACGACTAATTGTCCCAGACGTTATATGACAAATGATAATGTTTTCACCAGTACTGTCAGTATTTTTTGGATTATTATTTTCACTGTTCACTGAAAGCATCAACAAATGTCAATAAATTTAGTGCATGATTATATGGTACCAAAAATATTGTGGTAAAACTCTTTCATTGCCAAGCGCTGCAATAAATTGTCCCAGAAGTCACTGCTATAAACGAGAATAGTGTTATTTTCAAGTAGTATAATAGCGATGACATAACCCAACTTTGCCCTTAATAAACTTTTGTAAAGAAAACCTGGAACTGGAAGATATTTTAAATATCCAAAATAAATAAACAAACAAAAATGATAAGTAAAACAGAAATAAAAACCATACGCAACCAACACCATGAAATAAATTAAGTCTGAAGAATGTGTTGGCATTTATTGTATTGTATTTAATCCGAATTTAGCTTCTTTGTTATTGCAATAAATTCCAATTATTGATTTTTGATCCTCCCAAAACTGTCCACATTGTTGGGGTTATTATTTTCTTCACTGGTTGAAAGTATCAAAAAATATTAATACATTTAGCATATGGTTAATTTGGTTGCTGTGTGCAGTTTAGTGGTTTAAAATTAAATATGGTTTAATTTTTAAACCATATTTAAAATTAAATGTGGTTTAAAATTAAATATGTTTTAATTTTAAACCACATTTCTTTATGTGACTAGTGTTTCTCTAAAGCGGTGTGAGTTTGTAGTGTAATTTTTTTAAGTGAAGTTAGATAAAAGTTAGGGGTCCACCGATTTATCGTTTTGATAGTTTCACTATTTATGTAATCAATGAAAGTTTTGATCAATATGATTAGAAAATGCCGTCAAGTTTAGTGGCGCAAATCGCACTTCTTTATGTGATTATATTATAAATGGTATAGATTTCAGCAGCAGTTAGCAAAAAAGAGAAGTAACAGTTTTTATTGTCACTTTTATTATTATTACAATAATGCCATAAAATATTGTAACAAAACTTGAAGTCCATATCACCCACCTCTTTTATGAAGTCACTGTAAAGAAAATTGCCCTTCAGAAATATCAGAATGGAAATTATCGAGATCATTTTACTTGATTTGTTACTTATTGTGACATGTTTAATTTGACATCAACTCCTACAGCTGCTATTCATGGTTAAACACTGTAGCACAAGTTGCTGAATTTCAGATAAATGTCACACTTATCACTAGTTTTCCTTTCGAAGAGAGATTCCTCAGTTTAACCAGGTGAACTTGTGTTAAACTGCAGTCATGTTGTGTGAATTTAAAAATGTGAAAAAGCAGGGGAAGTGACCCAATCAGCACTAACCGGCCTCCTGAGACACTGCGAGTCGCTCAGAACTGCTGAAGGATACGATTGTTGTCCTGTTTTCTAATTCCACTCTACTTTAACAATCATGACGCTGGGGATTGAAATTAATCCATTCAGACCCGATCCGCCCTCTGAGCATGGAAACTGCTGCTCACAAATGCTGCTTAAGATCCTAATTGATTAAGTAAGGCCGATTTAACTGAGGTGGTGTGAAGCTTTGAGTTGCAAATAACTTTCCACATTTGATTGTGTTTCTCTGGGCTTTTTATTTTTGGAGCATTTCATAAAAAAATAGTGGAAATGTACATATAGTCTTGTTTTTTTTAAATGGGTTTGCTTTAAAAAGCTTTAGAAAAGACCAAAGCAATGTTTGCCAACCTGAATGAGAATATAACTGGAATATATACTGGTGTGTGAGATCTCTTCCAGTAAGAATATGAAGGTTTAACTGGTTTCATGAGTAGAGAAATATGTGAGAAACTCTGAGTTTAATCAAATTTAACGTAATCTCTTTCGACTTTGTTCTGCTTCCCAACAGCTTGATGAGACTATCTATCTAATTCCATTTTAATATTACAGTATTTAATGTTTCTCTGCTGACAAGTTCCAGTTTAAAATCCTCAGATTGAGAGTCAAAAATGTTTGCGATGGAGAATCAGTTGTGTGTTTGGTTTCTTTGAGGAACCAGCTAAACGGGTCGAGAAGCATCAGGATTACCCTGTTCTGCGGCATGCAGACTTTGAGATACCCTGTGTGTGTGTATGTGCATCAGCTATTTATAACGACAGGAGTAGCGTCATCCTTTCCTCTCTTCAGGGATAAACACACACATGCATTCCTCCAAATACCAGTGCCACGGTTTTAAGTGGTCTTGAGGTTTGCACGCATGTCCTTCACCAGAACCTGTTTGGATGAGTCTTTAACCTCCAGCGACATTTTAATGTTCAGCGTTTATTTCCTTTACTCCTGAAGAACAAGTCTCTGTTTTGGGTGTTAATGCCGTTCAGTGTCAGTGAAGCGAAACCGGACGCTGACTGGCTGTTAATGATTGAGTAGCCATAGTGTGCTCACTACGGAGACCTCCCGAGTTCGATGCAGCCCAGTCTCTGTTAATTTATGACACATAAAGGAAAGGTAAGCATGCATTCATGGAGGCTTTAAGGGGCTGGAAACAGCTGGATAGCTTTGTCCTTTATTTACCGGTACCTCTTTGTCTTTTAAATCCAATAAATGCCAAGACTTATGAGGATTTAAAGCAAAATAAATCGAATAACCACAAATTGGTTGAGAAATCAACAGCTGGGTCTGATTCAGCTCCTTTTACATCAAAGCTTCTGGAAAGTTCGTGTCCTTAGAAGATAATAACGGGAAGAACCTTTATAACTTAGAGCCATTTTGCTGTCAGGACAGAGAATGCAACATGTTTAGAGCTGCAGATGTTACATCATTTTTTTGAAAAAACAACTTTTTAGAGAAATATCGACTAGAGATGTAAATCTTTCAGTGTGGCAATTTAATTCTGATTTTTAGAATCGATTCAGAACCAATTCTGAATTCAGAAACCAATTTTTCTATTCAATCGGTTTACAGATTCTGTTTAGATCATTGGTGACGGTAGTGCAAACAAATAAAACATTTATTTAAACATTTCCAAACATTTAAAATTCAATTTATGTTGTGCTTAAAACTCTGTAGTGTAAGGTTAACTTTGTTGTCTGACTTTTTCTTCAAAAAATGTAAAAAATCATTTAGATTATAACTTTACAAAAAAATTAATCAAAATAAAAAATATTTTTGACCATTTCATTCAATATTCCTATGATTAGGACTCTATAGAATCTTTTTACTGCAACTTTAGTATCTTCTTTAGGACATTTTGTTTACATCTTAAAGACATTTAATTTCACCTTTAAGGATTTAAAGTAAAGATGAACATAAGAGGATGAAAATTCATGTTATTTAAAAAGCTCATAGATTCCAACCTAATAAGAAAAACGGTTCTTAAAACACATTATTGTGTTTTACCCAAATTAATGCTTTTAGGGTCATTAATTTGTGAAAATGCAAATATTGCAGGAAAAAAAAAGATTAAAAACATACATTTATTATTTGAGAATTAATAAATATGAAGAAGTTCCTTTTTAATTTATTAAGAGGCGTTGCAGGCCCTTTTTTTGGAGATCAGAGTCATCTGGAGGTGTATTGTGGAGAAACATGCATGAATTATTTAAAAAATATTGATAAATGTATCAGTTAAGATTAGCCCACATTTCTGTGTGCAATAATAATGCACACAGTTACTGATGTAACAAATTGTTTTGCAAGCCGTTAGGTCTGAATACACGGCTCTCCTTTTAATGCCCCCCCTTCAAGAGTGTTTGTTTTTGATTTGTTCGTTGTACCATAAAAAAAATCCACAAACTCAAAGAACTTAACATGCAGATGATGAAATTTGGCAACACAAAGTCCAGCGCGCGCATTCTCGGATTCGGAGTCTACTTGCGTAACCAGAACCTCGTCGCCGCAGCTTCCTCTTGTGATAAGAGAAACGTTCTGTTGAATGAGTCTGCAGTTTTGGGTTGAAAATGAGTCGTTTGTTTGGATCCAAGTTGGTTGCTTTGCATCAAACTTTCACATTTGCTGTTCCGATCAGGACGCAACCCAAAGCACAAAGGTAAAAAAGTACTTTGTTTTTCTGAGTCTTGTTTGTTTGGCTGCTGGTCTGACTTCACCTCAACACATCTAATTATGTTTTTAAGTGTTATGGCCGTGAACTAGAGCATTGACTGACATGAGAACAGCTGGTGTGATGAATGTTTTAAAGACCTACAGAAAAAGTGAAGCGATGTTTTGAATGGCGGCGGCCATCATGACAGGAGATCAGACCTAATGAGGCTGCAGGGCCTGGAGCTCCAGTTTGGGAATCTCTGAGGAAGAGGAGATGAGATGCTGCAGATCTAATCGAAGATGTCACTTCCTGTTTCATAATTCTTCCTCTCTGACTTGGAAAAAGTTGCCTTTTCCTGAAGGAAATGTAGTGAGAGTTTACATCTAGGGTAGGACAGAGATGATTAATCGATTATTGAAATAACCGTCAGCTAATTTAGTAATAAAATAATCTTTAACTGGACTCAAAAAAGGTAGTTTGCTGAAAGAACAACACAGTTAGAGCAGGGATTAAAACCAAAGTGTACAAAAAGTACATAGATATTGCACTTAAGATGAAAAACTCTTTCTCTCTAATGGGGCTCTTCTATACGATTATTTTAGTAATCAATCAATTATTCTGACAATTAATCGAATAAATAAATGTCCCCCTTCTGAGGTAAACGCTAATAAAAGCTTTAGCTTTGAAAATGAAGGGAAAATAAACAATTCGGTTCCTTTTTTGAAAACATGTTATTGCTTAAGATGCAATAAAATTAAAACAAGTTTGAAATACAAAAAATGCTTGAAGTTCAAAAACGGGTAATAAAAAATGTAACATTAACTTTAAAAAAATAAAAGCAAACTTAAGTTGATGCATTAGTTAGCACTGCTTTTTATGTTGCACTTCACTTTCAATCTAAAGTTTGAAATATGAAACAACTTTTTTATAAAATACTTCTTTTTTTATGTCAACACTCTTCTTGATAATCAACAAGTGACAAAATGAAGCTGGAAAATATTAAACAAAAGCTTAAAAACAGGGAAAATTAAACTACTAAGCCAGAAGAGAGCAACGTCAGCGACCTGGAAGTATTTTCCTTAATTAAAAAGGTAATTGAACTATTTGCATTTTTGAGTTGGGCAGTATTTTGTGTTTTCCAGACGTATATGGTGCCATTTTATGGTATTATCAATAACTGGTACTTTCAGTTGTTTTAAAAATGCTACATATATCAAATATTTCTTAAAAGAAATTTTGCTTCCTATTTTGACGCCTAGGAATTGGGCCTCTATCTCTGTAAGACTCCTGCTCCATCTTCAGAAAGTCATCACAACATGGCTCCCCCATTACCCGGGTTTCATCTAGAAATATTCAATCTGACTCTGAGCTTGAAAAGGGTTTGAGGAGATTCCTGACGGTTGAGTCCTTCTGCTCTATAATCATCTTCAGATGCCAAAAACCAGCCTTCGTGTTAATTAGCTTCTCAGAGGAAAGCCTGAACAAGTAGAAACCTGTGTTACTAGAACCATGCATCTGCTCCGCATCGTCCATCCCTCCCTGCAGTGAACCGTAACACGGTCCGGCTGACCAGGCCAGACCCGGTTTATCCCTCAGCAGCAGGTATCTGTGTCACCTCAGAGCTGTGTGTGGTAACTGCAGGAATTAACTTCTGCTTGCAGAAGACAAAGCTTCCTGCCAAGCTGTGGCGTTCAGTCGCAGGTTAATTATGATTTCAGTTATGTCGACATTACAGCAGCTGACGATTGCATGTTAAAGGGAATTGATGAATTAAGCTTCCTTTTTTTGACTGTGCAGTCATGTGGACAGCAGTTTCAACAGCAGTAACATGAAGCTGGATTCTCCTGTTATCCACTGCTTCATATGTGGGCAGTTCTGTAGAAACTGAGAAGTGGAAATAAATCAGGAGAATCCCAGACTCTTGCAGAATTATAAGAAAGCGTTTTATGCTCTTGGTTTGTACAGCTAACAAACTTGCAGTGCAGGGGTGTCCAAACTTTTTGCCACATCGACCAAAAATTGTCAAGTCAGAATTACCAGCGGTCAAAAAAGAAATCTACATAAAATTATAAGTTAAATTACAACCTTCATTTACCTTCTATACAGTAAACTAAGCATAAAATAATTTAGATGAACACATAAAGTAACTAGGCTCTTTGTAAGAATGGGGTCTATAAATTATGGGATATCCAAAAATTAAAAAGGATTTTGAATGTTTGCCTCCTGAAAAAAAAAAAAAGATCTAATTTGCACATTTTGCGGGGGCTTGTTTGGGGAAAAAAAAGTTTTGGTTTATTTAGCCGATTAAATGATTAAAAGCAGATTTTGATTCACCAAGTTGCAGATGGCCCAGAAACCAAATTTTAATTCCCAGAAGAGAGTTTGTGGCGAAAGTTTCTTCCTACGCGCGCTCATCAGAAAAGGGAAAAAACATCAACGAATGTTAAAGGTGTGAGGACCGCCGCCTGTTAAACCGTATTTTCCTGGATATTTTGTCTCCGAGGCACATCAGGTGCTGTTTGTGCTGGGTGAAAGATCACGTTATTGTCGGTCTACTTGTTGGCTAAAAATGAGGGCATTCAACGCACACACACACACACACACACACACACACACACACACACACACACACACACCCTAATAGTAGATGACTCATTTGATTGTTGTTGGCGTTGGGTGTGCGCTGTTTTACTGAGAGAAGAGCAGATTCTCCACTCCCTGTGACTTTAGTTTTCTGAGCACAGACTTACTGAGGATGAATTAAGATCAATGTCTGAGAAACATTGACATCTATAAAGGGGACCCATTATGTAAAACTCACATTTTGCATGTTTTTGTACTTCCTTATGGGTTTTTTCTTCTTACAAAAGCAGGATTTACTTATATTTTGGTATCTGAAAAATAAGTCATTTTAAAAGTCAGCAGGCACTGGTTGTCACCTAGCAACCCCAATGAATCCCAGCCCGTTCAGTCAGCTGGTTTTACTGCTGTAGGGACAAGGCAAGTGTTTTGTTGCTGATTTACCATCCAGAAACCACCTGCTACATTCTTGCTGGCTGTGCAGGAGGCTCCATTTCTGCTTTTCAAAGATGGGCCCATCTTTGGTTGGTTCAACTGCCCAACCAAAGATGGGCGGTTGAAAATTGCACATCTGTTTCCAGGCATTTTCATGCGTGAGTGTAAAACATTTAAAAACACAACCCATCTTTTTAGCGTTCAGGGGTTTTAATGTGGCCTGTAAAGGTGTTTACTGCAGCATCATGGGTATTTACATTGCAGGTATAGAGGCAGTTTGGGTATAACTTCCAAATGCTGCTGGAAGTAAAGCTCTGCTAACAAGGTGAAATAAGAACGACCTATCGGATCACTGCAGGGCTACGCTGGTACTACCAACCTCACAGCATTTAGTAGTAGAAGCAAATAATTTAGTCTAGTAACATTAATTTATCATTTTCACACAGTAGATCCAAACTAAAGCTGCAAGATTTGAACTTCGAACTTCGAACTTGAAGCTTGTTGCAAATATGCAAGAAAACATTACACAAAATGTCCAGAAACTGCTGCTAATTGATTTAAATGTTACAGATACTAGTTTACATTGTAAACATTTCTTTCAGGTGACTGCTGTCTTGCCACAAATACACAATGTAAATATTGTCTAAGTGTAGCTGGTCATATTTTTCTGAAATTAGTACAGTTAAGTTGTGTAACTGTATATGTACAGCAGCTCGTGTTACACAGTTCTAGTTCTGCATTAATAGATTCATCTCTCATCAATGTACGCAATATTAGGTAGGATAGTCATAGTGCTGAAGTAATTAATCATTCATACTGATTATTTATTTTTTATTTCTAAGTGAAGATTGTTATTCAGACCAACTCTGATATATATTTTTTATCATTTAGCAGGCAGCGCTGGAGACAGGCATCGCTTATTCATGCTTTAACCTCATTAATAATTTTCAGAACGACGCAATTAAAATGCTAATTTACTACTACGCGTGTTGCATCACTCTTTCTGCTCCAGCTCTATTTTTACCTGAGATTAATGCAGGGGGCTGAATCAGCATGAGCATCTCAGGAACCTGGGAAAAAACTAACTTATCCAAGTTTTGCTGCTGCTGTTGATTTGATTGTAACTGTCGTCTACAGGTGAGCCTGTAGGGAAAAGTGTGTTGTGATTTAACTCGCACAGACAGCTTTTCAACTCTTCTTCACACAGGAAGGTGATGCTGTTGACATCGGCTGCCTTACTCCGAGCACACCATGCAACAGCTTATACCTCACTTGAACGCAAAGCCACCTGGTATCGTACATCATTTTTATGTTTAGTAGTCAAATTGCATTGCTGTTGATCACTAAAGAGAATATTCAGCAGAATTATCAGAAAGAGCGATATGAAACACAGCTGCTGCTGCATCCGTGTGCATGTATGCATGGCCAAGATCCTTCTTTTACACTGCGTGTCACTGCATTTAGTGACTTTTCAGAAAAATAACTTGAATCTGACAAAATTATAATCGGCAGGTCAGATTTTTTAAAGATTGATCGACCGGAAAACTGCAATCGGTGCAATAAAAAAAAACAAAAAACATATATATACATATGAAGCTAAGAGGCTCAGGTTTTGTCATATACTAATTAATCTAATTCTGCTCCTCCATAAAAATGTTTCTGCAGTATCAAAAATGTTACTGAGTTTTTTTATAAGTGTTAAGTTTGAAATTTCAATATCAAGCAAACGCCTAGAAAAAGGTTTTTTATTTTCTCTTCTGTTGGATTGCAACAGTTTATTTTCATCCTTCATCTTACTTGAAATGATTTGCTAAAAATAAAAGCACGTTCTAGAAATGTTTTATTTAGTGAGGAAAAATGGCTCTTTAGGTTGTTAAAGGTTGCTAATTTAAATTTAGGGCCTGATATTTGTCCTGCTAGTTTGGGTACTTTTGGCATTTGCTTTGATAACTGAATGAAATGTTTGATTGGTTTGTGGTTTGCATTTTCAACAAATTTCTTGTTTTAAGCTGAGAAATGGACATCTGAGAGTAAAATGACTTTATTCCAGAGCTGTTAAGGAGCCAGATAATGGGACTGAGCTTGTGTTCACACTCGGCTACACCCTGGTGCAGGAATATGTTCGCTGATAAACGCCGCTTCTGTTTGCAAGCAGCTTCTAACAGGCTCTTTTGGAGACGGTGGCAGAAGTCCAGCCTCCTGTTTTCTGGCTCTGCTTCAAACTGAAACTGGTGCTTTCTCTCCATCTTTAGCTCTCACAGTAAACTCCAAGTGCTCTCCCAGTTTTATCTTATGGTCAACCTTTAAAAAGTGTTGCATTAATTAAAAAGAAAGCAACGCACCATGATCTCAAAAGGCCCTTTAAATATTTTTTAACCGTCTTTACTTTAATGTAATGTTTCTGAACTTATCAAATCCTTCAGTAAGCAGAACTTCCTCAACTCTGATGGATTCATTTTCAAACAAATCCTCTTTGAACTTGTCTCAGACAGCCATCTGTTGTCATTAAGAGGGAAAATGCATCAAAATGCTGATCTTGCTTTCTGCTTATTAAGCATCAACACTCATTGATTAATGTCACTTTACTGTAGATATTTATCCTTTACATCACTGCTCAGCTCAACAGAGCAAATGTTTATCTACCTGCCTGCAACGTCCTGTCACTCGCTAAAGTCTTGGTTCATTTCAGGGGGATGTTTATTTTATAATTTAAGGTTAGAAATGTCTGTTTGGTCAACTCACTTTATAGTACTTGTATCTGATCTCGTGCAAATATTGAGAAATCTTAGCTAGAAAGTAATTGGTAGTTTGACCAGGACATGTGGACCTTTTCATGTGTGTGAAATGTGATCAGTTGCTGCTTTTTGTTGTCTTTTCTCTTCTGGGTCTAACCTTTTCTCTGCTTAGGCACAGTGTGAAATGAACAGATTTGTCAGAGCAAAGTGTGACAAAGTGATTCAGTAACATAAAGAGTTGATCTTTTCCCTCATCCCGTAGCTGTGACTAATCCTCATTCAGGGCCTATTTAGTTGTGCTGTCAGTAATTATTAACTGAAGGTTTATGGCTCCGTTGGTTGTTTGATCTTCCACTTTGCAGCTTTGCTTTTTCAATTCCAGATTCATAGTTACTTTGATTACTTTGTTGGAGGATTACTGAGATGTAAATAGATAAAACAGCAATTCAGAATGAACATTTATTAAAACATATGATAACCAGATGTTGCACTAGGCTTTCTCTTATCTGCCATTTTAATTGATGGCATAAAAAAATAATCTGATCCTAATCCACTCTGTCATTTTTAAAATAATTATGTCTGGTTCACTTGTATCTATTTTTTATTTGGCTTAATTAATATTCAACAAGCTGAATTTCAAGCAAGTAAATGCATGTTTTTTTTCACAGCGGCAGGAACTACACATAAACGATGAAACTAAATGACTGCAGTTAAATTATTAATAATTCACTTGCTGTCTTACAGACTCGCAATTTCCTCCTGGTCTGCATTAATCAGAGTTTTGATGTTGATGTAAAGGACAAAGCCACACTGGAACGACAAGCACTAGTTCAGAGAGTTTTGAAATCGGGGAACATTTCGCCTATCAAAGAAATCAGAAGTTGGCAAGACTCTCTGAAGTTTTACGATCCTGAAAATTCTTGCTTCATCAGAAAAAGCTTATTTAATAATAGGAAAGTTACATTATTACAGCAGTATTTGATACAAAAGTTGCATATTTTGGCATTGCATTGAGGTGCTGCAACCAGAACATTGCTGGATTATTTGGTGGTAAATACTTTTCTTTTCTTGAATGTATAGAATTGAATTTCAAATAAAAATAAATCTTGTTTTATTTGTTGAGTTGAAACTCTGGAAAATGTTTAAATTTGTCAAAATTAAATGTGACTGGGTAAGACTCTAAAAATGGTGAACCTGCCTAGACCATCTACAATGGTGTACATGGAATAAATCATCCTATGAAACAAACATAGCTAGTCGTAACTATTTTTGCACTTTGCTGAAGAATAAGAAGTAGGAATTAGGTTTTTTGGGGGTGGGGTTAAGAGCATATGTTTCCAACTAGGAAATGTAATTTTGTGGGCTGGAGTTACTTTCAGAAAAGGAAGCTCTATTACCACCTCTGTCATTGGAGCCAATGTTACGCCACAGAAATGTAAACATGATCTCTGTTTTGCATTGGAGATAAAAGTATATCTGAGATGTCACATGCGCTCCTCTTGAAGTGGAATTATTTTTAGATGTGCAAGCTTTCATTGTACCTCTGGTGAGTGATTCCTAGGAAATTATCCGTCATATGATGAATACTTTCTCCTAACATGTCTCTGTGTGCTTGCCAAAGAAACCTGTTGTCATGTGTTGATCTCCTGACTGGTTAAGTGGCTTGCTGATGCTTTCGCGGCTCCAAGAGATGTTTGCAGGTAGACCAGAGTTTACTTTCATTTGATCCGCATCACAGTTTGATTACACATTCACACGGACCTTGGAAAACAAACTTGAACTGGACTAAACCTGGTGTGAATGCACTCGTAGTCAAATTGTAAGTTACTACAACAATTTGCAGCTGTTTACAGACAGAAAGCAGTGAGGAAAATAGTTTGAAGTACTTCCCTGACAGTCCAAGTGGAGGCCAGTCCTCCTCCAACATCAGCCATTACTCACTGAAGCTGTTGTGTTGTTTTCTACACGTTTTTATGATCAATTTAATGAGTCTTTTGCTCGTTTTAAAAGAAGCAAGCTGACACCAAAAATCAACCAAACATGTTGTAATGGGCGTTAACTATTCAAGTTTCTTGCTCTCATTTTAACAAGCATGCTGGGACATTTTAATTCCCAGCATGCTTCATGCTGGGAATTAAAATGTCAATTAGTAATAATGATGCATCGGAGGCAAACAGCAGGTCTTACTGGACCGGGACCTAACCGCTGGTGATCTGATCCAAGATGGATGATGTCATGTTTTCTATGTCCGTGTGAAAGAAATGACTGTAGAAGTGTGTGAGGTCTGAGGTGCAGTGTGTGTGTGTTGTTGCTGGGTGAAATGCTCTATAGTTAGGTCCCTCCCTTCCTGTCTCCATGTTGCCATGGGGACAGGAGGTAGCCGTGTGGGGTATAGCATCACAAGATGCGAGCAGGTTGCTTTCCGTAGCTCTCTGCAGTCGGGTAAACGTCTGTCTCTGCATCGTTCTTCCCTTCACCGTCTGTTGTTTTGGCTTCTTCGTCGTTCGTTCTCCGCTCTGTTCTGTGTTTTGTCTGTTTCTCTCATCTGAAGGACGGTTCACTCTGTTTTCAGTCAGGACGAAGGGCTGAGAGCTAATGAGTGAAACTCGTGGAACGACAGGCAGATTCACTCCTCAGCCATCCAGATCTGATTGCTTACTCAGTGTGTGTGTGTGTCGTAATGTACGTTTTAAATGTTGGTTTTATTTCCTGTTACGTTCTGATGTCTCTTTATTTTTTTTGTTGACATCACTACCCGTTTTGTGAATCATCTGAGTGACAGACCTGCTCTTCAGTGTGTGTTGCTCCTGTCATGCTGGTTGTTGCCCTCATGATTTACCTCTGAGTGTAAAAGAGGCTTCACAGCGCGGGCTGTCACTGCCTCTTCAGTGTTATCCCACCCTCCTGGACGGTGAAACCCCGGAAAAGCTTCCAGATGCAACAGTGAACAATAATTAAATCCAGTGTTGATAAGTAGGTGAAGTCTGTCAGTTCCAGCTAAATCTGTATTTATTGTCAGCACTGGCAGGTTAAGCTGTGGCAAACTGGAAACCAAAATTATTAAACATACTGCATTACTGGGTTCCCTTCAGAAAACTAGCTGAACCTGGTGGTAGGATCCACCAGTTACCACATTGTATTTTTGTGTTAAAAAAAATATGAATAGGAACTAAAAACAATAAGGAAAATACAAGAGTGGACTAAATAAATTAGTCTTTTACTTGTAATATATTTGTCCGGTTTGATGGATTTCTACTTGTTTCATTTGATGTGAAGTTCAGGCTACGTTCACAACACAAATGTGACCCAAATCCAACTTCTGACTGCAGTCTAATCGGCCCGATTCTGATCTTTTCTCCTCCAAAAATCTGACCTGTGCCACACATAATAAATTAAAACAAACTCAATAATTTCCATTTGCATAATTTATTGTATCGAGACTCCATAATTGATTTTGTAGGTTGTTTATGTATAATTTGGATATTTAAAATGTCTTCTAGTTCCAGTGTTAAATGTTCATTACAATTTAAAGTTTATTGGTCTTTGAGAATGTGTTCTTGCATTATTATACCATTATCGTTATATGACGATAATTATATTATCACAATACTTTCTGGGTCAATTTATCGTCCAGCAAAATTTGTTTGAATTGAGCATCAATACCTACGGTGTTATCCTTAGTAACCCAGATGATGAGGCTCAAGTCATGACTCTTCCTTTATACTTTTAAGAGTATAAAGGAAGAGTGCAGTGTGGTTCCCTCTGCAATAATGACAGTTAAGTCTTGATTGTGCATAAACTCAACAACTGTTTGTAGTTGAAATTATCTGCTAACATTTGCCTGGTTCCCCTTTCGCTCTGCTGTCCTAACAGTCCTTAACCACCAGGAAGTTTGGTCATGTTTACCGGGATTTCAACCCCTGTGTCATGGTTTACTGCTTCCCTGAGACGTTTCTTAACCTGCTGTGTTGGTGTGTTTCAGTTCTACCTTCAGGACACTAAAAGCAGCAACGGGACGTTCATCAACAGCCAGAGACTGAGCCGCGGGTCCGAGGAGAGTCCACCCTGCGAGGTTCTGTCGGGCGACATCATTCAGTTTGGGGTCGATGTCACCGAGAACACGCGCAAAGGTTTGTGCAAACATGCTGTGTTGCCCACTGATGGTCTGAGAAACAACACTGGTCCAGTTAGGAAAAACCAGATGCCTCATGGAAATCTACTTTCATTTTCCTCTTTTTTTGTTTTTGCAAACAGTGAGTCCAAAAATACACCCTGAAATATACTTAACGGTGGCTTAGGGCTAATTTAACCATGCAACACACTGACAAGGCTCACAACAAAGCGCACATATTAAGGTCAGATTTTCAGCTCTACATACTGTATTACTAATCCAACCTGCAGCACTGCAGTCCAGAAATACACTTAAATTTTGAACTAAAAAAAATATAAAAACATAGAAATATTTATTAAATCAAATTTCCAACCATCGTATATCATTATTATTATTAATATTATTTAGATTTTTTTCTATCCAGCACAAGACGAAGCTCAGATGGCTTTGATTGTTAACAGATCTGCTTTGTGGCAATTTAATATGTTACAATAAAATACTTTTTTTTTTTTATTGAAAACAAGGAATTATATATTTTTTAACATTAGTATGAGCACATTTAACTTAAAACGAATAATTTGTTATCATAATAGATGTGACTGATTCAGTTTTATGCCACTGCAAGTATATACACAAATGAGAACAAGATTCAAGCACTGGAAAATTGATCTAATATAACTTCTGCTCTGAAGAATGACCATCAAGTAAGGCTATTGGTGTTTACATATTTATAAAGTATCTGCATTAATTACAGTAATGGTCTGAGCAAACTTCAAGTTTTATCATGATACTTTGTATCACTATTGTGATGGCAATAAATGATCACAGCTATTTTTCTCTTTTAGTGAACTGCATTGCTAAAAATATACGTAGACATTACACAGCAAACAGTGCACTCCATTAACGGCTGAATGGAGCCGTTAATGGATCGATTTCAGAGTTATTCAGCAGTGGGATTCAACAGCGTCGATCTTGAATCGTCACAAGATCATATAAAGACAAAGGAAGCTAATAAAAAGACAACGCCACAAATGGCAATCGCATCAGTGATGCAAAAGTCGGATAAAATACAACATGACCTTGCAGGATATAAGATCCGAATGCAATTTTGTTCCACAATATGGAAGTACCGCGAATTAGATTTTTTTAGTTCAGTCTGCCATGAAAAATTGGACATGGATTTCATTTCCCTGCTGTGCGAACGTAGCCTAACTGAAGCAATTCACACCTGAATCAAAAAGACAGAATTACTGCCATTGTAGGGCTGGAAAATATGGCAAAAAATATATTACAATTTAGCATATTAGTCTATCGATAATTATTGATTTTTTTATTTTTGCGTTAAATAAATGAAGTCCTGCCAAACTGGTGGCATGACCTTTTCTATTTTATCCAGTTTTCACTACATGCTGTTTGTTTTTTATTTTTCAACAATGATGAAAACTTAAACTGCTGCAGCACAAGTTACTCAAAGTGTTGTTGCTAATTAGCCACAAGTTACTCAGCAGGTTGTTGCTAGGTAACCAAAAAATGAGCGAGTGAGTTGATGCCACTAATCTTGCATAGTTGTCTGTAAGATGTTGATCAGCCAAAGTTTTTCCTCTGCCTACATCCCCCAGAATGCTGTGTGGTTCTGGATCGAAGTTCAGGGAAATGTAATATTCTATCAGACATATCACATATTGATACAGCGTCTATATTGAATATTTATTGTCCAGTCCTACTGCATCGAGTGCCAGCAAGTTTAGCTGAAAAATTAGCCAGTCATTTAGCAGGGATGTACGCTGAAGTTGTAGGACAGCAAGTCGAAGTTGGAGAATAAAGTAAAACAGTCGTCAGTGACTCCGTTATGCTCGTCAGTAACGCGGCTGTCTGTATTTTTCTGTCCTCAGTCACCCATGGCTGCATCGTGTCAACAATCAAACTGTTTCTACCGGATGGGATGGAGGCCCGCAGACGAAGCGAGTAAGTCACCAATACCCTCTTAAAGGATTTAATGTAAAAAAAAAAATATATATATATATATATATCTGTAACAATAACGGTAGGATTTAGATTGAGTGAACCAGCAGCATAAAAAAGGTTTTATTGCGTTATATTCTGAAGTAGAGGTTGTTCTATCCTCTGCCAGCACAGTGATGTGATCAGCAAACCATAAAGAAAATGTAATTAAATTTTGAGCAGGGCAGTAATTGTTCAAGACGGTATGAAACTCATGAGTTTTTAGCATGTTTGTGTTGTTGTAAGTAAGGTGGTTGATGCTGTTCCTGAGCAGCAGCCGACCCAGCATGATGCTTCCTACTGTACTCACAGCTCCACCTGTCTGTCTGTGACTGTTTGGCTTCAGTTGATGCCGTGTGTACAAATGATCCAAGGTTGCAGAGCGGTGGTGTGCAGTGCCATCTGCTGCTGCAGCAGCGTCAGTAGGAACTGAATGAAAAACGCTTTTATATCGCTGTCATATCTGGTCAGGATGGCCCACCATTACAAACACAGATCACAGATGATGACCTGCTGTCTTAAGTGTCTGAGTATTTGTGCAGCAGCATTGTCTGCAAGCAATGTTTATGAGACTGCATTGGTGGATTTTAACAATAGCTTCAGGTTTGCTGCAGCTTTTAAAGGCCTGTAGTGAAATAACATCTTTTAGTTTCTAAAAATCACCTTTTGATGTGCTTGCTCACATTAACACACCTGTGACTTTTACATTTACATCCATCCATATAATGAGATGCTTAGCTTTCACTACAATCCACTTCAGAGTGAGAGCTTTCATCAGCATGATGAATATCTCTACTGATTCTTCCACTTCAACCTTTTAGATGATTTAAAGTGCAACACGTTGATGGTAGCTTTAACTGTGACCCGTTACAGGAGAGGCAAAGATTACAAAGAAACCTCAACTACAGAACATTAACTACTATTGGGTATTAGAGCCACACTAAGAAAATGAAGCATTTGAAATTACAAGAAGTTGTAGCAATCTGAGAATGGATTAAAATTCTTTATTTCCTTAATTTAAAGGAAATCCGGTAGAGTCCAGCAGAGTAAATTAAATAATTTATGTCCTTATCCAGAAAAGTAATGCTACAGTTACTCAGCATTAACTGCTTCAGTGATCTGGTGTAATATGTTTAAAATGTACATGACCTCACTGTGAGGCTAAACTTAGACTCCTGACTTGTTGATTGTTTCATTGTGGTTCCCAACATTCACGTTTAGACAAAACAGGTCATATGGCATAAAAAGAGATCTGCAGGAGCCAGTACAGTCATTATAAACGATGAAAAAGCTTTGCATCGTTAACCTCAATGCCTTCAGATCAGTAAGATGATACAAATCAGGCTGAAATCGTTACCACATCAGACTGAAACATTAATACTTCTTTATTATGGTTTCATGTCTAATTCTAAACATTTGCTGTGAAAGTGGTAGCTGATCAGAAAACTAATCAAACAGAAATTTCCCTTTGTGATTCCATATGAAGCTATTTATGTTGTCCATTTATTACCAACGTAATATCCTGCTTGGTTTTAAGATGTTCACCAGTTTTTAACAAAATTAGGCCCCAATTAAGTTTTTCCCTCTCCATTCAGCCGTTGTTTAGTTCTGACAATAGCCCTCCTGATTCTCTCTGTCTGTTATCACCGTCCATATTTCCTCTAAACACTCCCACATACCTGAGGTCATGTGACCAACGCGGATGTTTCGTTTTCAGGTGACTCGTTCTCTGTGAGGCGAGCAGAGCTCACACAGCGGAGGATTGTAAGGAAAACTGAAAGATCTTTGCCAGAGTTGGTGCACAGATGGGGAGGAGTTTGTGCAACTAGTTTGAGTTAAAGGAGGAAGACCTTGGTCATCAGCGGGAGGAGCAGACTATAAATAGAAAGACAGGTTGTGTCATTGAGCGTCTTTGCGGCTCGGCTGTTGAAAAGTAGAGACGAATTATCTGCTCAGGACGAGTTTATGTTGGAGAATGAAGCGAAACGAGTTTATTTCCCAACTGCTGTAAGGCTGGAGGGTGAACTTTGTCCTGTGAAAGGTAAAAACAGCTGACACACACACACACACACACACACACACACACACACACACACACACACACACACACACACACACACACACACACACACACACACACAGGAGCAAAAGTTGACAGGTAACCTCGGACTGTTTCAGGGCCGAACAAGTTAGTGCTTTATGTGATTTGTTTGTGTGTAAATCACTCCACATGTAAGAAGGCTGTTGACATAACGCTGTTTGTTTGCTTGGTTTGGGTTTTATTGACGCTGGCGGACCGGAGCTGAATGTGCAGCAGGATTAACAGGATCCTGTAGTTTCTGCTGCAGATGTGTGTTTTTTTAAAGACTGGCTTATTCAGCAGGTTTGTTTCAGGCCTTCAGCGGACAGGAAGCGTTTTTAAGGAGGTTCTTCAATCAAAGACTGCTGTTGGTTAGACAAAAATTAAGCTGCAGTTAATTCACTGCTGGGGTTCTTCTATGTGGTGGATCCATGAGTTCTTCCTGTTTGGAGAAAAAAAGTTTATCCTCAGCTTTTTTATGTTTGGTTTTTAGTATCGGATGCTGATTTATTAGTTATCAATTTAACTAATAAATAACTCAAAAAGGGCCATTTGCTGTCTGAACACAGACTCAGAACAGCAGTTAAATCTGTATAAATTTATCTGTACATTTTGCATTTAAGATCAAAAATCTTCTTTGTCGGTAAATCTGTTTTACCAAGAACTCCTCAAGTTTCTGTTTTTGCTTCACCTAAAAGCTAAAATAGTTTTTAGTTTTTTTTTTAATAATAAAAATCCCCCCCAAAAAACTCCTATTTGCTGTCCAAATATTAATCAATTAAACAAATGGATAATCAGCCGGTTGGCCCTGACAAGTCCAGCAGAAAAGACTTGAATTTTCACATTGTTAGAAGTATTTTTTTTAACTGCAGATGCATCCTTTGCTACAAATGATCAAGTGTTCACCACAGGAATGTTATGTTGTTGCACTTTTGAAAAAATATATTTTTATTACCGGCAAAAGGAACTGAGTTGTGTATTTGCGTCTTTTTATGTATTCCTAATATTGTATTAAATAAGCCGTAATTAGCTAAATGAAAAAACATGCAGAATGTGCCAATATTTCTTACCCAATTAATCTACTATTGAAATAATCATTAGTTGTTTTTTTGTTTTCTTTTTACCCTGAGGTCACAGTTTGGCCAGTTTCTTTAGTTGCACTAATAGACTGAAGCTTGTTCTGGTGTTTCATGCGGCTCACATGGATCACCTTTACATATCTCCTCATTATGCATGACAAAACAAGAGCTTTTTGTTTTTACTTTTCTGTGACGCTTAAAGGGACAGGATAATGTTTTCTTGACACATGATTACTTGATCATGCTATAAAATGTCACTATATCAGCTGAATGGTTGCAGTGGAGAGTAAAGGATTTCTAAAACATGTATGAAAGAATCAAGGAAAAACTCTGGGTATTTTTTTGTTGAGGGAGTAAGATTTTAATGTGATGTTACGCTCAAAGTAATGTTTTTTCATTAAAAATTTTTTATTTCAACAAAGGTAACTAGAGTATATAAAATACTAGAGTATATTAAAAACTGAACAGACCAACTTGGACCTTTGTGAAACCACAAATGAACTGTGATTAGCCTGCTTTTAAATTTTTTGGCACAGTTAAACAGACAGGCCACTTAAAGGGAGCCTGTCTGACAACATGAAGTAGGCTAAATGATCTCAGTCATCCTTCTGGAAATATTATCTGGAATAATGAGACAAACGTGGAACTTTCAGGAGAGCATTTCTCCCATTATATCTGGCATAAAACTAGCAGCATCTGTAGTTCCTCCACTTTCTCAATAATTTGTTCATTGGAAACAGAAACACTGAGTATTACTATTTATATGTGTGGAAAAAAGTGAATTACATGCTGTACCATCTGTCTGTTCCTTCTTTAATAGCCTTTGGAAATGCAGCTTTACTCTGAAATATGATCGTTAAACCTTCTTCTTAAAGTCATTTTAGAAATATACGAGCGGCCCAGATGGAAACACCCAGCAGTGTTTTCCGTCATGGGTGTCTGCTGGACTGCATGCAAAACACTTGAGCTCGATCTGATGTGGATGAGTGATTCCTGTGGGCCGGCTGCACGCTTTCTGTTTGTGTAGGCTGCGCTGACGTTCTGCTGAGCTGCACTGGACGACCTGGTGTGTGTTGGATTCCTGGCTTTCTTAGTTAATGTGTTGTTTGGGATCATCGCCGGTCTGATCTCTGCAGTCGATGTTTATAACGTTATGATTCAGGCTGAACACCTGCAGTGAAGCTGCATTTATTCTCCAGAAGCATCTGGAACATGACATTACTGTTACTATATAACTAAGGTGGAAGCGATTATTGAAACAATCGTCCACTACTTCAGTATTTGATTAGTCATTAAGTTCAGCATATTGGCTCTAAAAAAAGTCACTTTACTGAAAGGACAACAACTTCATAAGAGTAGTTAAGTCAAGATTGTACAATATTTTGCATTTAAGATAAAAACCGTTCCTAGTCTGTTAATATGTTTTAACCAGAACTCCTCAAGTGGGAGATTTGGCTTCACCGGGTTCAAATTCTGCAAAAAAAAAAAAAAAAAAAACCCACAAAAACAAAAAAAACAAAATATCTCCTATTAATCACCTTTTGCTATCCAATTATTAATTAATTAAATAATCACCAGATAATCTCTTTACTGTATTAAGTCAAACAGAAAGGGCTTCACATGTTGATGTTAGAAGTTTTTTTTTTTTTTTTTTTTTAGCTGCAGATGCTTCCTTTGCTTCAAATGACCCAGCGTTCAAATGTTGGAGATTGCATTTTGGGCAATAAAATGTTTTTCTTATTTAAGAAACTATTTGAATTGTACGTTCATCTTTTAATGTATATCTAGCATTGTATAAAAGCTCTATGTGGTTAAATTTAAAAAAAAATCTGCAGAATGTGGCTATTTATCAGATTAATGGAAAGTCACAATAATCTATTACTAAAATGATTATTATTAGAACATTAACATTTTAAAATGTTTTTAATTTTAATTGATATCTTTGGCCTAATTGATTCTTTCAGCCTATTTTCTGCTCAGATTTCCATCTTTACAACAGCAGGTTTGCGTTAGGACGCGTCTTCATGCCGTTGCTCCTGCAACTTAAACTTCAGCAGCTGGTTAGTCTAGCAAATTGAGCAAAATATCTTAAAAAACAAACTATAAAACGGCAGTTTCACTTTTTTTAAATATAATTTCAGATGAATTAATTCTGGATATATAGGTGGATGCTTGCATTTTCATCATAATCACTCAGTAGCTTTGAGAGAAAACTCAGCGTGTTTTAGTTTAAGTGATTCTCCTTTCGTATACATGTTGAATGAAGTTAATAAACTATTTGGATCCTGGTGTTGCTGTTCACACCTCTCCTAGTTTATGTTAGTTACACATTACCAGAGTTGTTGTATTTTGTCCAGAGTTCAGCCTTCATTCCTGAACTCGGACTCTTATTCTTTCATAATCAGTTTATCACAACTGCTTACAGCCCATTAAATCAGTCAGAAAATGTAAATATTTTGTGTTAAGAGTTTAATTGTGTGGCTCCATGAACAGTAAGGTTGATTTCCACCATCATCATCCTCAATTTCTGGGTTGAACGCAGATTAGTGTATAGTGAATCTCCATAAATCATTTCCTTAGATTTTTCTGTTTCGTTTGCGTTCTTGTAAATGTTGTAAATCAATGCTGGACTTTACTTTCACTAAACTTTGTCAGACGAACGTCAGTCATCATTGATCTTGTACGGATGTGTGTTGAAACTCCCGACCCGACCCGAGGCTTTGCTGTGTGAATGAAGCGTCGGATTCATCTCTGAGCTTCACGGCATTTTAAGGGGAGCCTTCAGCGCAATGATTGTGTTTTAGTGATTCTTCATGGAGACACTACCAGAGCGTGGAGCGGCCCGTCAGCCTGAGGCCCGTTCAGTCAGTAGCTCCTCTCTGTACAAACATTTATCCAGACTCAAACCAATCCATTACTCCAAAGCAAATTGGACATGATGCCTTCATTAGAGAAGGAGCTGTGATTTAACCACTGCAGTAGCTTTACTACTGTGGTACTTCAGTTAAGAAAAGGACCTTCAGAAAGTTTTTGTTCCCCTGTCACTGTGGTTACTCCATGTGTCTTTACTTCCTGCTGTTTCCATGGTATTAAACCTTTTTCTCTTCCTTTCCAGTGTCATCCAGACTCCATTACCACTACCTATAGACAAGGTAAGAACAGAAATCGCTGTTGTCCTGTCCCATGTGTCGTTTTATATTTAAATGTGAAGAAAGGGACCAGAACAAAGCAGCTAAATCTGTTTAGCATTGAACTTATTCATCAATGGTCCTTGCTTTGATATACTGTGGATTAGTTCGAGGAATGCAGGTCCTCTTCTTCCCTTTTTTCTCAGTCTGTGGTTGAATTTTCTGTCTGTTTATCAATACTAATTCAATCTACATTGTAATCAAATAAGTATTTGGTTTTGGAAATAAACTCTCCTCTTGCATCAGTGGCCAGTTTGTAGTAAAAACAGTAGTTAAATGTTTTTCTTCAGGTTTATCTTTCACCAGTCAGTCGTGGTCAATAAACAGCAACACATTCACACTTAAAGGCTGATGCGGAAAAACACGCATCAGCGTGTTACAGCATGTTACAGCGTGTTACAGAGTTTGTTACAGACAAACTCAGTAACTATTTTAAATAAAAATAAAGTACAAGATGGATGAGTTTCTCAAGACCAGTTGTATTTGTGCAGACTTGAAATATAAAGTAGTAATTTGCATCTCTGCAAACATAATGAGTTAATTTTAGATATTTTGCACCTTTGACACGTGTTTGTGCTTTGTTCACATAGCAGGACATTGTGACTAAAAATGTGACTTTTTCATGACAATTGAGCTTTTTATACAAGACAAAATGTAATTTGTATCACTTCAATATGTGGAACTAAATCGGATATATTTTTGATAATTTTCTAAGCGTCTGCAGTTAGAACAGTCGCATTATGTCCAACTTTATAATGCATCATAATTCTGCACCAGAAGGAGTCGGACTCTGCAAATCTGGATGTAAACAATGGCTAAAGTAAACATATTTACTTTTTTTATCAGTTTACCTTATCTTGTGACAGTAATGTCAGCTCTGAATAATTTAGTTTCTGTCATGTCTACGTTTTTATTTTGTGCATGTGAAACTGTTCACAAAGGAGTCTGATTGCGGTCGCATTTAGTTATTAGCATGAACGACCACGCAAAAATACAAAATCTAATTTCAGCAAAAATATTTGGAACTTAGCCATACAATATCTGTGATTTAAACAACATTTTAGTTCCCTCATGTAGATTATGTCTACATAATCTCCAAAATATCTGTTATTTTATTTAATTTTGATCTAAGAGCAAAAGGAAAGGCTTGGAAAAAAAATAAACAATTAGAATATTTTTACGTGAATGAAACGTCTGGCATTGAGTTATAATGTTGATGCAAAAATAATTTATAAAGTAGAACAAACTGTATTTACTGAATTAAACACCAACTTGGTTTTAGAATAAAGTAAGAGCAGAATGAAGAGTTAGTTGCTGTGGATAATATTTAACAAATTTGGTTTTAAACCAAAATGCATATGTGATGTTCATCCTTTGAGTCATTCAATGCTGAATGACTCAAAGTTGGCACTAAATGTTTTTAATTTGACCATGAAGCTTTTATTCTCTGTTCTTCTGTTCTGAAATTACACTTCTGCAATTTCCCCTTCCACTTTAGTTTTGTCACGAGTTTCCATTAAATAAAAATGAAGCTAAAAGGGCACCATGGTCAATCCACTTCATTCCTTAGTTCCTGCTCATAAAACAAGTTTTTCAGGCTGCTTCTCCCAGCTCAGACAGATGACAAACTGCTCGTCTGCAAAACAAGTCTAGTTTTCTATCAGCAGGATAATACAGCCTTTCATAGGTTTGTTTTGTCTACAGTGGCTGAAAAGAAACGGTTAACATCCTACAGCAGTTTCATAAGGCACCAATTTACAGCATAAAGTGGTTTCCGAAACAGATTTAAGCCAATTTCACACCAGATTCTACTGTTTTTATGGATTAATACTATGGTCCAAAGACAAGGTAGCAGAAAAGAAAATGCATAAAAAATCTCTCAACGTTCCTTTTTGTGATGACCCTACTCACATTGAGGTTGGTAACACATTGAAATGGAAAATGACTCAAACTTTTAGAGAAAAGTCGAGTTTAGTTGAGAAGTTTCTAACAGCAAGGAGTCATTACATGCAGGTATATATAAATATTTATGCATTTATTCATTCACACTATAATTACATATATAAGGGCCGAACGATACAGCTGAAAAAGTATCACAATATATGCATTTATCAGTCAATATCAATAATTTATTAGTGTTTTGTTTGAAATATCTGAATTACAGCCACACTGGGGGCGTGACCTTTCCTGTTTTAGCCACAGTTTTCACTCCACACCGTTATTTTTTTGAGGCACAGGGGTGAAACATTAAACTGCTGCTGGGCCAGTTACTCAGCGGGTTGTTGCTAGGCAACCAAAGAGTGAGGGAGTTGCTTGGTAACCAAAGAGTGAGGGAGTTGCTTGGTAACCAAAGAGTGAGGGAGTTGCTTGGTAGCCAAAGAGTGAGGGAGTTGCTTGGTAACCAAAGAGTGAGGGAGTTCCTAGCTGGCAGTGAGAGGCTTACCAGCTGAAATCGCTCCCCTTCCTACATCTCCCAGAATGCTTTGTGGTTCAGTGAATATTCTACCTATGGAATATTCCATCAGACGTGTTATCTATTTATATGTCTATCTTGATATATGTTATCGATTTATTGTATAGTCCTAACAAATAGAATTAAAATAAAAGAAAAAGTGAAAATTAGAGAATAATAAAACAGATTAATACGTTAGGAGTTTGAGTGTAACCTCCTGCCTTCCCAGTGAGTCCATAATCTGAATATGGCAGATCATAAAATCCTGCAGCCATTTCATCTGATTTACAGTGGAATCGGCAGTCTGGCAGCTGGCCGTCGCTTCAAAGTACACTACTGTAATAAATCAGCAAGTTACTGCCGTGTAAAACGTGTGTGGCTTTCTGATATACGCCGAGATGCTTCGACAGAATTCACTGTTGTTCTGTACGAAGGTGTTCCTGAGCTGTTTTCTGTTGATGCAACAGACGTTGCGTCTAACTTTGTGTGGATGGATAACAGTTCATTGTGTGTTAGAACGACGTGCGGCGTTAGCGCCTGCTGCTGCGTCTCCGTGTTCAACAGCTGGGCCTCAGTGGAGCATGGCTGAGGAATGCAGGCTGATGTGTGAGTGTGTTTGAGAGGAGCTGTGATTAGATTTGAACCTCTTCTCTGATATAATTAACTGTCCTGATACTGGATCGTTGCTTCCAGGGCTGGCTGTCGCAGGCTCTCTGTCTCTCTCTCTGTCTGTCTCTCTATCTGTCTGTCTCTCTCTCTCTTTTCTCTCTCTCTCTCAACCAAAAAACTAGGTGAAAGTCTTCACTCCAATGCTTTGGTCTTAAGTAGCCTTTTTAAGGACAGTTTTGTTTGCAGAGGCTTCATAAATTAATTAGTTTAGTTTATTTTGCATATTTAAAATGTCTCAAATAACAGTTGCAGTGTTATTTGTTCATTAGAATTCAAAGTTATTGATCTTTGAGAATGTGTTCTTGCATTAACATGATAAAACTCAAAAATGGTCTCAAGACAACAATATTATCCTTCATCTCAATAAATTCTGGGGGAACTTATCCAGTAAGCGACAGGCCCAGAAGTCCATGATTGTTTCTCAGCTGAATGAAGTTAATAAAATCCCAATGGGTCCAAAAACAACTTTTTCAATAGAGCTGCATTCATACTAAGATTTCATCTGTGTGCCTTAAAGAATCACTTTCATGAGCAGAGTATGAAACCTCCTATCTGAATGATTTCATGATTTTTAATTTGGATGACGAAAATGCTAGTTTTTCTTTGGCTATAGTGTTCTTTAGTTATGTTGCTTTTGATGTTGTGAAATGTTATTTTGTAATAAATGGGAAGTTCAGTATCATTTACATGTCTAAGTATTTCAAAAAGCAATTCACATAGATCCCAACAATGTCTTTGTCTGACTTTACAGAGGAAACCGACCCAAATAATAACAAGTTTGGTTTTTCTGGGGTAAATTCACCCAAAACCCTCAAAGACTGTAGAATGTCTTCCCATTTAGTTACATATTATTTTAGAAACGCTTGCGCTGTTCAGAGTAAATCATTTTTACAGCAGAGCAGACAGACGCCACAGGTTGAACATCGGATCATTTATCATGTTTGTTCAAAGGAGTTTTTTTATTGCTTCAGTAGTGAATAACTGCACATAAAATGCTTCGCTTAATTTTTTTTTTGTCTGCAACAGTAAATCGCTCCATTGTTTTTTTTTTTTCCCAGTTTGTCTTCCTCAGCTCACCGCTGCCCGTATATAAACATAACTAGTTGTTTTTAATACAATGGGATGGCATTTATAGGTTCCACTGAAAACATTTTTTCATTTTCAGTCTTGTTCCTCATTCTGGTTCTGATGTTGAACCAACTCCAAACTGGTTCCAGTATAAAAATTTTGTTCTAGAACGTTATGCGTTTTCCCTTTGGCCCGTCAAACAGATGAAGTATTGAGCTTTCCTGGTCTGTCTCTGTGATTTATCTAGGTGGCAGCCAACACTCCCAGTATGTACTCTCAGGAACTGTTCCAGCTCTCCCAGTATTTACAGGTAAAACACTGACACCTACTGGCTGTTCTGTGGCAGTACACCAAATGTTCTCCATTTAAATTAGGTGATATAACTATTTAATTTGTCCTTAAAAGTATCAAATGACATGATGCCACTTTTATTGTTTTTGATACTTTTTCTTATATTTATTTCCTTTACTTTTATCTGTTGTTGAATGCTTTCTGTGCTATTATCTTGCCTTTTAGGAACATTGTGACTTTATTTTTTAAATGTTTAATAGCATTCTTATTTCAACTTTTAACTGCAGCTAAAAGTTGGAATAATAGTGTGGTTGTTGCAGACAATAAAATATTACAGCTGCGAAAATGGAGACAGAACAATAAAAATAAACAGTATGTGTTTATGTACAGTATGTATGGCATAATTTTAAAAGAATATGAAATTTTTCTATCATTGTAACCGTTTTTCAACAAATTAAAATCACACTTCTTTTAAGATCGCCATTTAAAGACGATCTGAAAAAGAAACTCAAAAGATGTATTGATGTTTTCTGGAGTAATGCTTTGCATTGTAGCTCATTTAAAATGGCGTCAATCGTCGTTTGGAAGAGCAGATGACTTTGAAAATGTCTGTTTTTGCAGGAGGCCTTACACAGAGAGCAGATGTTGGAGCAGAAGCTGGCCACTCTGCAGCGGCTCCTGTCCACCACTCAGGAGGCTTCAGAGAGCAGCTGGCAGGTCGGAGCCACGAAGCCCTGAAACTTCCACTGTATCTGTTTGTTTGTTTGCAATAAAAGCATGTGGGTTAAGAGTTTACAGCAGAATGAGTAATCTTATCTTTCATGTATTTATCATGTAAAAACAGCTTTGATTCATTTTAATTTTATGGTTGGATAACTTTGAATGAAAGCACACAGATAACATCAGGTTTAGTTTGTCAGACATAGTAATTTTAAGACAGGAAGTTGAAAAGTCGCCTCCTCTCATTTTGAAGCGCTGACTGTGAACTCTGCCTCCATCAGGCTCTGATAGATGAGGACCGGCTGCTGTCCAGGCTGGAAGTGATGGGCAGTCAGTTACAGGCCTACTCTAAGGTAAGAGCAGTGAAAATGACTGCGGTGGGCCGTAAAACAAGTACACACAGGTTCTTACAATTTTATTCAGATCCCTTTTTATTATAATCAGTTCATGATTAGACAGATTCACTGACTATATTAATTAATCCAAAATGTTTTTTATGCTGTGACAAAACTACAAGGCCCATAATGCATAGCAGCAAACAGCCGGTTAGTTTGCTTAGGGGATTAAAATCTAAAAGGTTCTTGTAATCCAATGGATTGTTTTGATTGTAATAATTGTTGACTATTATATTCCAAATGTTGTAAATTTGAATGTTTTATACTAATACAATATTCAGCCATATTGTATTAGTTACTCCAAAGGCTAAAGGTCAGTTCAAAAGGGAGGAAAGGAGAAAATGGGCAAATACCAGTCCTGATATTGTTATCGCAGGTTTTTTCCAACATTATTGCCATCGCAGATTTTTTAAAATATTCTTCAGCCTCAAAGTGTTGATAGTCAGTCATGTAATTTACTGTGTGCTCTGTGTAAAGGGTTGAATAAGAATTAAATCACCTGTCAGAGCCAAATAACAGAAGTGGACAAAGTTGTATTTTTTACTCATTAATAATAAATCACATCTTCAGATGTTACATTTTCTTCATGATTGAAAAGGATTTGGTAGAAGCATAAACTTACATGTTTCTACCACATTATAGTTTTTCCCACTATTTACAGTTTGAATAAAATATATAGTTTTATTTATTAAAAAAATACATTGGAAGCAAAACAATTTTACTTATAATGTTTGTAAGAGCTTAAGAGACTAGTGGGGATCTATAAATAAAATGAACTGATGTGCAATAGGTATTAATTAATCTAATATAATTATTGTCTATTGCTCTTTCACTCAGTAACTCCTATATAATATTATTTTAGATAATAAAAATGTGAAATAGAGGTTAAAGCTTTAAAATTAACTTCTCTCCACTCTAACAAATCAGAAAAGCTCTTCATTAAACTGATTTCTTGATTTTTCTGAACTTTTTAAAACTTTGCCAGTCGCAGACAGAGGAAGGGATCCGTAAGGAGCTCCTGGCTCTTCAGGAGGACAAACACAACTACGAGACCACAGCGAAGGAGTCCCTGAGGAGAGTCCTGCAGGAGAAGATCGAGGTGGTCAGGAAGCTGTCTGAGGTCGAGGTGGGTCACCAGGATGTCGTTAGTTAGACGCATTTTTGTTGTATTTCTTCATAAAGTGTGTAGGTCTGTAGCCGCCTGTTTCCTCTGGATAAATGAAGTTTTATCGATGTTGTTTATGCTGCAGTGCATTCTGGGTGGATGATGCATGCTAGGTGCTCCAGCGCTAGCTTTGTCCAGCCAAAACAGTGATTTTTGAACAATGAGTAACGCTCAGATCTTTTAATTTGAACTAAAGCTCGTTGAAATGGAAGATAATGCAGAAATGACTGTTTTACATCGACTTATTTTTCACACAGTCCTGGGAGGAACCAAGAGGACCCTGAATAAGGGGTTGAGTTTTTTCCTGAAACCACAAAAACGTCTGAAAATGTATTTAAATGTAAATGTCTGACCTTGACATTTACATTTATATTCCAGAGCATTGAGCTAGGACTGTGTGAGGGCTACCTGCTGCTAATGGCGTTAGCTCTTCCTGAGGGTGATAGCTCCTGCTAACCCCGATAGCGCTTCCTAATGGCATTAGCGCCTCCTAAATGGAGGATCTTGCTATCAGCGTTGACTCCTGCTAATACAGTAAACAGTTTATTACAAGCCATCTTGTATGTTTGTTTCAACAGATACTTTGTGTACAGCGGCACATGAAAACTTTGAGTTAGTTTCTCTGCAGAGGTTTTGCGGGCTGCCCCCATCAGCCTCTAAAACCTTGTTTCCTTTTGTTTATGGACTTGAAGTCACTATGAACTATCCTGATGTATAAACATTGCCCTGACAAAAATGGCAGCTTCTATAAGTGAAAAATATAATCAAGCTGCACGACTTTTGAAGTAATTATGAGTTGTTAACCTAGAAGTCGACCTAAATTACATCAATTACATGTTGAACTGAATTACATTATATTTAAGTCGACATGTTCATCTAGTTGGACATGTTGGATCTCCTTAAATTAAATGAAGAGTTTTATACAAAAAACTTTAAAATTGTGTTAATCAAGATATTTAGACGGAGAAAGTTGCCGTTTTTGTGACAAATGGAGACATAAATCATGTCAAAGTTGAATTACTGTAAGTGTCCGTGGAGCTGCGGCTGCTGTTGCCTGTTCAGAAAGTTGTGTGTTTGGCGTCGCAGCGGTCGCTGAGCAACACAGAGGACGAGTGCACCCACCTGAAGGAGATGTCTGAGAGGGGCCAGGAGGAGCTGCAGGAGCTGGCCAACAAGTACAACGCTGCTGTCAACGAGATCAAGGAGCTCACCGACAAGATCAAGGTGACGTGCTCAGAAACTCTGAAACACTGAATCATTTCAAATTCCTGCTGTCGATAATAATTTCAAGCTGATGTGTTTAAATGCAAAATATTATCTGTAAAGCTTATACCAAAGACTCACTTCAAAGACGGTCAGCTTTCCTCATTTATGCTTTTATTTTCTGTGTTGGACTTCTTATAAAATTATTATTACTTTATCTCTTAATGTTACAACTTTATGCTCACATTATTTCAACTGTTTTGTCCTCCGACTTTATTTTTGGAATGTAATAACTTATAACTATAAACAGGGTTATTTTAGTAATTGAGTAATCTATTGATTACTCTATTGATAGAGTAATCGAATAAACAATGTGATAAAATGAAGTATGGATATGTTCTGCAATAACAGCAGTATTTATATCGGATATCAACATGGGCCCAAATTTTCACAGATGATTTCTCTTGAGGAATATTAGTAACCGAGGTTCTCGAACCATTCAAGGAATATTTACAACCCTAATTATTACTTTATCCTTTTACCTATAAATAAAAATTTTTAGCCTGGTCCTAATACTCCTTTATTACGTTGATCTGAAATAAACAGAAGCTGGAAAACAAGATGGCCGCCCTGGGAGTGCTGACAACACTGAACTATGGAAACAAAAAGAGTGCATTGATGAAAAAAATGCACTCAAAAGTTAAATATCCCAAAACTTTGCCTAATTGATAAAATTGATTTATCAATTATCAGGCAGATCTAAATAAATTTTTCATTAAAATTTTATTCATTCAAACACTGCGCTCCTTCGCTGCGTTTGCTCCTGTATTCCTGACTGGTTCCACATTCTTCCTGCTCACTTCCCCTCCCTTCACAGTTGACCTTCTTGTGTCCTTGCAGGCGGCGGAGGGCAGGCAGGAGGAGCTGACGCTGCAGGGAGCGACGGAGAAGCGGGAGCTGGAGATGCGGATCGAAGAGATGGAGGAGAAGGAGCAGGTTCTGCAGGCTCGCATCGAGGCTCTGCAGGCCGACAACGACTTCACAAACGAGAGGCTGGCCGCCCTCCAGGGTACACACACACATACACACACACGCACGCACGCACGCACGCACGCACGCACGCACGCACACACACACACACACACACACACACACACACACACACACACACAGAGTTATTGTCATTGGTTCATCACACCAACGTTCAGTGCCTGCAAAATATTCACACCCCTCTTCAGTCTTCACAGTTTCCTCAAACTTTACTGAATATTACCTGGTTTTATCCAAGTCGTGGAAGGAAAATCCTGCAGGAGTTTCACGTTTTTTGCTAATAAAAGTTTGAACAGTTTATAAGGATGTGTATGATCTAATGTGAAGGTAATTTAGGACAGAATCTGGTCTGTCGATGGGAAGCAGAAAACAGGAACATTTTGTTACCTAAACCTAAATCCAACTGAATCTGTTCAGACTTCAGCGATTTTACAAAAATGATCAAAAACTTCACTCTTTTCAAACATAACCATATATCTGTAACAGTTGACAAAATTAACTTAAAGCATTACAATTGGTTCTTAAATTTGCCTAATAAATGCATCTGTACATAAAATACCATAATATTTTGTGGTTTTATTTTGGAAGAGGGGTGTGAATACTTATGTCAGACTCATTCGGTTGACTCTTAAAGCTATAACGTTTGTTTTTAATCGAGTCTTTAACGTAAAATCTGACTCGTTTATCTCCACAAAGGAACTAAATACTGTGATTTCAAACATAAAAACTTTTATTAAACTTTAAATCCACCTGCAGCGTTGTGAGATTCTGTTGGTCAACTCTTTTCTCTGCTGCTGCTGTTGTTGTTTTCAGTGCGGTTAGAACAGCTGCAGGAGAAAAGCAACAGTATTGGTGAGTCCACACGTCTCTGGCCGGCTCTGGGGACAACATGTCCTCTCTTCTTCACCGTCCGTCTGCTTCTCTTCTTCATCCTGCACTAGTGATGCATGGCGACTTCCTGCATGAGTTGTTTTCGTTTTCTGTTGCTGGCTGTAGCTCTGTTCATCTGTCTGCTGTGGTGGAAATCTGGCTTTTCTTCTGTTTTCATTGCGTACATTTGGGTTCAAGCTTCGTGGTTCCTCTGGTCCCTTAGGGGCCGACATGTTGAGTCACTTCGAGCTTCGAAATGCAGTTTGTAAAACGTTGAATGTGTTCAGATGAAGCGTTTCTAATAGTTTTAATTTAAAAAATGTCATATAATACTAACTTCCTGGTTCTTAAGGCAGATGAGTTAGCAGCTTCATGCTCTAAAGAAATATCTTTCCAATTTTAGTTCATTTTTAACTTTTTTCCTCATCCCAAAACTAATTTTAATATCAGACAGTAATATTTAATTATTTAAAAAAACTGTTTTCAAGTGATTTTCATTATTGAAGGAAACAAATATCTCCAAACCAGCCTGGAAATTATAAATTAACTCAACCTCAAAGTTTGAAAAATGGGAAAGAAAACCTTGCCATATTTTGGGAAACCTTTCATATACATCCTCACAAAGTGCATCTAATTAACGCCACATTTTTTATGGTTCCAAAATGACCTTCAATTACGTGTCCAAAGTGCGGTCCGGGGGCCGTTTGCGACCCTTGGACTGATTTCAGTCCGGCCGCTGGATCATAACATCTGATCTGGATTATATTTTTATTTATGCAGAACCTTTCAAAACTAATGCAAATATAAGTTACCCCACCAGCTATTATTCTTCTGTTGAGAAAATGGAGCTTAATTAGAAAAGTAATGATAAATGTAAAATTAAAGCTTTTAAATCTTCATTTTTAAAACATAAAAGCCGGTTAAGTTTTCATATTGTATCAAAAGGTCTGAGATTAGAGGATATGAAGAAGTTTGTTGTGCAGCAGCCGTGTGGTGAAATCCACATGGATCATGACCGTGAGTCTGATTTGTGATGATGCAAGTAACTGCTGGGTGTGTTTGTTTCTGAGGCAGCTTGTCTCGGGGGGCATGTTGGCACTCTGTCAGATCCAAACTTGGATAATCTGGGTTGTTTTTTTTCTCTACGGTTTCCAAACTGTCCACGGCTTTGTTTTTCCTTCTTGTGGGTTAAAAGAAGCTTTCGGTCACTGATTGACTTCTGGTGATTGAATGACGACACTGTCCTGTGAGCCCTGCAGGTGACTTGCCTCACTGCACACTTTGCACACAGTAGCCACTCTGCTGAAGGAGCCTGCCCTGATTTTTATACTGTGTTCTCTGTGCATGTGTGTGGCTGGTAAACTTGGACAAAACGGTCTATATATCTGATCTGGTCACATGACAGATGTCTGCCCCGGATCGGTAGAGGAGCCTGTGGAAGTCAAACAGAGCCGGCAGACCTCTGAGAACCGGGACGAAGACGAGGCGGAAACAGACACCGATGATGGTGCAGTTGGTGAAGATGGAGAGAACGATGGTAGATTAATTATCATAATAACAAAACATCTGTTTTGATTGAGACTTTGATTGAGCCCTCAGAAGTAAAACATAAACAAATAAGCCAGTAGGATGATCAATGTCTGTTATGATATATCCGGCTTTACTGGGAGTGTAAGAGGAGTTCATCACTTCACTCATTTCTTCTGCCTTTTGTTTTTCTTCCACTACCTTCTGTTCTCGATCGCTTGAAACTATTAACATTCTTACAACTGAATATTTAGTTTCTCACAGTGACTTGTGAAAGTATTCACACCCTCTGGAACAAAGTTTGCCATTTAAAAGCTACAAACCTCAGAGGGTTTTATTCTGATTTCAGGTGATAAAGTGGCACAAAAGCTTCTTTTAGTGTTCAGACCCTAAAAATATCCAGGACAACCAGGATCAAAGGTCACCTTATTACTAAATAGAACTCACCTATAAGTTATTTAAATTGCAACTAACTTTGAGACGACAACTTAAATTTTATTCTTTACAAAAGTGGGCGGAGCCTGGACACTGACGGGCGTTTTCAAGTGCAGCCATAGAGAGAAGGACCCACTGTTGCCAACTAAATGTCTGTCACTATTTTTAGCACCTTTTCAGTCACTGTAGTGACTTTATTTTGAAAAAGCAACAAATCTAGCAACTTTGTTCTGTGTTGTTGAAGACTTTTATGATCACGTTTGAAGCAGAAGTTGCTCTGCAGTGACTGTCCTGAGCGAGAGTCTGACCCTCGGGCTTCCTCAGCGTTGTCGTGTCACAGTCGTCATGCAGAAAGGAAACCCGTTCCACTACTTGGTCACGTTGCAAATAAATCCCACATACAAAGCCACAAAACGCCATCGATAAACGCTTTCTCACTAGTCCAGTTCCTGACTTGCCACCGGCGCCGTGCGTCTGAGGCAGTGTTGTAGTGAAGACCACCGAACCCGAGACCAAGACCAGAGTATATCGAGACCGAGTCCAGACCAAGACCAGCGCTCCGTGCTACATGCCACAATAAAATGTGATCAAAATTGCTAATCAAATTGATCTGAAAGATTCACAATCCCATAAACACACCCAGATATTAAATACTTAGAGCTGAAATAAATTTAAACCGTTATTAAAAGCAGAACAACTCTTTGTTTGCCCAAGCCTTTATTCTCCTGTAGCATCAGTAACATTACTATTTTTTATGATGGCATGCCAAAATAATACAAGAACTAGGATGTCAAATAATTTGGTAATTGATTATTAACTGGAGTCAAAAAAAACTCCAGACTCAAAAAAGGCCAGTAGAGCAGTAATTGATCCAAAACTGTACAAAAATATAGAAACATTTTCATTAAAAATAAAAACTTCTTTGTAAATATGTTTCAGTCAAAACTCCTCAAGTGGCAGCTTTAGTTTCACCTTCAATGAAAGAATGATTTATTATTGCATTTAAAAAATGCTTTTCTTAAAGGAATCAAATTAGTTGTTTTAGATCTTTTAATGAATTTCTATTGTATAAAAAAAGATCCAGTGGTTAAATAGAAAATCTCCAATTAATCATCAGAATAATCGATTACTTTAATAATCGTTCGCTCCAGTTGTGAACAGGAGGTAAATGCAGCTGCAAAAGGCTCTCAGTTAAAATCCCAACAGAATTAACTGAGTACTTTTAAAAGTGCTAGCTTTGGATTGAGCCTCTTCTTGTGTAAAACACCAGCCTCAACGTTTGCTGCATTAAATCTTCTGTTTTTATATTGAATGGTAATTCGGGCTTTAAAAAAGCTCCATAGTTGGATTCTCCCATAATGCCTCAGTGTGGCCTTGTTGGATCTGTAGTTTTGTGGTCATGATGTCGGAACCAGTTGTTCCTTGTTTGCATCCTGATGAGGTCACAGTTGGGAAAAGACAGTTTTACCTCAGCTCTTTCTGGCTTTGATTTCTGTCCTGTCTGGCGGTTGTCTTTCTGTCTCTTGTTTTGTTGTCTGTCAGCTCTGCCATGCTTTAACCGCTTGAATCTTTGTTTTTTCTTTCTGTCGCTGAGTCCTCTCTGCGACTCTTCCTAATAAGTGTAGCGTTGGGTCTTTGGAACCCATTCAGCTCTACAGCTGCTTTTGATTCTGCTCATTTAAACTAGAAAATCAAATTTTACAATGAAGCATAACCAGAGAAAGATGGCGGGAATTGTATTCTGATTTTCCCACGCTGATGACAGCAGTCAGTCCTCCTCCAGATGAGATATTTGTGTTTCTGGGTGTGATGAGCAGAATCAAACCTCTGAGACCAAAGTGGAAGTGGTCGAAGTTAAGTCGGTTCTTCTTGTTCCCGTCAGACAACTGTCATGTCAACAGTGGAGAAGACTCGACTAGAATCCCACAGTTGATTGAGTGTCCGCGTGAGTACCACCGTGCTTTCCTGCTGTCCTCATCCATGTCCACGCCGCTGCCCCCTGCAGGCCTGTCAGGAAATTACATTAACAAGCTGGGGGGGGGAAACAACTTTGTCCACCAGAATCAGGTTTTAGATTTTCCAGTGAAAACATCGGAACATGCGACCTAAACTATGTATCTCAATTTGTTTTATCCTCTGACTTCAATCAATAGTTTGAAGTTAATTTCTAGCAAAGAAATGCATCTATGTTCCATTTTGCTTTTGGCTGTTGTTCTATTCTTGCCACTGTTTTTATTCACACTTTGTTGCCATGACAACTGTCGTAACCCTCCGTTGCATAGATTGTAGTTGCATAAGTTTTATGGTTAATCGTGATTGATTATTGAAATAATCAACTAATTTAATAATTGATTAATCATTAACTGGAGGATGCAGACTCAAGAAAAAGATCATTTGCAGAAAGAACAGAAAGGATTGATCTGAAACTGTGCAAAAAATATAAATACTCTGCATTCAAGTTTAAAATAAACCTCTGTCTGTAAATCTGTTCTGCCCAGAAGTCCTGGAATGGCAGTTTTGGCTTCACCAGGTTTGACTTCTGTAAGGAAATTGAAATGAGTGAATTTATATTAATGGTTGCAGTCGCAACTTCCTGTAGGGAATTTTTACGTGCCACCAGCTGTTGGTTATATCCCAGAAGGAAACTAAATGTTGTTACAATCAGCCAAGTATCTTCA